>OX579633.1:35829397-36037157 GCA_951230915.1 Antitrichia curtipendula
TTCTTACTTCACAGGTTTGTTTTTTCACCCTTGTTCTCGAACATGTTGTCCTTCATATATGATCTCCAGATTCTAAAGCTGCATCTTGCTAAACTAGCCTAAATGATGTGTGCAAAATCTTCCTAGTTCGATTGTTGTGAAACGAATTTGAGTTTATTCTTTTGGCAGTTTTCATTGCATTTCTCAATACATTCTCAATTTCTCTATGGTTGGTAGTCTTTGTTGTTCCCTGTATCCAGATGGTAGTGGGCAGGTAGAACTTAGAAGCATCGGAAGTGCCCTTGCGTTTACCACTCTAGGAACTTCAATTTTTCTTACGTCAGTTGTAATCTCTGTTTGGTCATTTTGCTTATACATCTGTGTGTCTGTGCAGGTGGCAAGGTCAAATCTCGAAAGATGTTAACTTACGTCGCTAACATCTCATCGTCCAGATCTAGTCGGAGTATCATAAGTATTGCGATGGCGGCCATGCTTCCTTGGGGTCCTTGGGACGTTACCTCATGGCTTGTTACCGTCATCTCTGGTCTCTTAGCACCCGCAGGTTTTGCTGTGGTCCTATGTATTGCCAGGGCGATTGTAAAAAATGTAATTTCAAACTACTAACAAAGACCACCGATTCGACATTCCTTTTGGTTTGACCTGCAACATTTGGATTGAAGAATCCCCAATGTTTCTTGCGTCCTCGCTAGTGAAAGCGCCGAGCACGTTTGCAAAGTTGGATAGTTCTCAATGTCCTTCACTTCACTCCAGCAGTTTGTTTGAATCCACATGCTCAGACTAGAGCAGCACTGTTGCAACCACCCAATTCGGGCTCTGATCCACTTACAAACTCTTGGCTAAAAAGCTGATATTCATTATGAGGATGTACAGTATTTGAACATCAGAGGCAAGGATCATTTCTGGCACTCAGTTTCAAAAGTTTTTGGTTTTCTCTCGTCATTAGATTAAAGGTTGGTATTTAATGCTGTCCTTGAGATATTGTACGAAATTCTTTGGGAGCTGGTAATAACTATGTTTTTCGCTTCCATATAGTTTAGGAATCCGATTTTGATGGCTGGTTCAGACTTGATTGTATTATTCCGTGTTGAAGGTCATAAGCTTTTATAAATGGATGGGTTGCAACATTGCAGTGAGGGAAGTTTTCATCAAAACCACCTTACGAAGTTTTATGAGTACCAAGATTTGTTTGACTTGCTAACGAGTGATTACTCAAATCAAAATAATTTCAAGAAAATAATCAGCTACCGGCTTGTTTTTGGTTCAATGCAGAGCCTCCTTCCCTTGGGGCCAGAGGCTTAGGAGCTACCACCTTTTCACTTTAAATTTTCATAGAAAATTCAAAAAACATAAAATATAAGATACTTTCTTTCCCTCTAAATTTTTCTCGAAAAGGCTAATTGGTGATGACTCTTAGTAACAAGAAATAGGCAAATTTCTTAAATAGTTACCTCAGTACAAGAAATCTTCGCACAATATCTCAAAAATTGACCAAAGGTTTTCAAAATTCTATAATTGGATAATTGAATGAGTATACCAGTTTTTAAAAATTGAAATAATACAATACTCACTACACAAGTTAATTCAATTAGTGTGCTCCTTACAATAATTGAATTAAAAAGTGTGTTGATTTTAGTAATTAAAACAATCAAGAAACCCTTGTGAAGGGTGATTACGTATAGGGCAATGCCTCTCATCGTCGGGCATTTCGGGAAATAAAGGGCCGACGAGGAGGGCGGAGCCCGACGAGGAGGCCCTTTATTTCCCGAAATGCCCGACGATGAGAGGCCATTGTCCGACGTAAAACACGAGCAGAACTGGATGAATATCGGGGAATATCGGGAATGACAAATCGAATTCGGATGAGGAATCCGTAATGCTCGATTACGCAGGAAATCCCGCGCAATCGGGCATTACGCCTCAGAACCCTCCCCGCAAATGTACGGGGAAATTCCTGTGAGTGGTTTACGGTGATTAGCAATTTGACATAGTATATTATGGGTATGTAGTCATGAATTGAAGTCGAAGCTCCTGCAAAGAAGTAGAAGCTCGACTGACTCTTGTCACTGTGTAATTGAGGCCGACGTCTCATCGTTGTGTATCTATGTAAGGTTTTCAACATTTGACATTCGTGGTTATATGATTGTACGTACAGGTTTGTTGTAGGGTGGGTCTCAATTGCTAACTCAGCTTTATTGAATGTTTATGCAAGCAAACAAACTGTGGTTTAGCTGCCAATTAACACTTCCGTGAATTCTCCTTAGTACGTATTCATACCCTTCTCTGTACTGCACAGTCCATAATGTCCTAAATGGGTTCTACCCACCAATCATTAATTTCGTTGGATTGCCTTTTTAGTGGTGGTAGTGAAGATGTAGAAGCCAAGGTGGAAGCTACTATAGGAGGAGGCTTGAAAACAATTTGGGCATTAAGAACTGCCCCTACAGAAGTGACTTTGTGTGGTGAGAAATTGCCATCCCATGTGTGTGGTTTCAGGTGAATGAACAGGTGACATGGTTCACCATCATGTGTGATTTTGCTCATAATAAAATTTTGAATTTGGTGAGGTCTGCAAAATGGCATTGAAATGTCAAAAAATAGCAAAAAAACACATCTAAGGCTAAACCTCCTTCTACTAGAATGCTTCTCAGTCATTCATAACTTTTGGGGTTGATGTGAAATTTTAACCACACAAACTAGACTAGTATGCACAACTTTTTCAAAATAATTTATTGGAAACAGACATTGTATGAAGAAGAAACAAACCGCCAAAGTTCACTGTAATCCAAAAATGTCAAGATTTTGAATTTTGAATTGCTCCCAAACATTCAAAACAACTTGAATTGACATGAAGTTCTTACTACAATAACTTGACTACAAAGGGAACATAACTTAATGAATTTTATTGAAAACTAACATAACATTCATGAGCTGTGAGAGCAGCTGCATTGCCTCTGACGAAATGATGTGGTATATTCCACATCATTCCATCCAAAGGATGAAATGGTGTGAAATATTCCACACCCCACATTAGCTAATAAGCCACGCGTCAATAATGTCAGACATCTGCTCAGTGCCAAGGTCATGACTGCACAATCGGGTTACTGAGAAATTGAACACCTTAAGTTTAAACAATACACAAAAAAATAGCTTTAAACAAATGACAATCAATTCATTGAGGTCAATAATTTCATTGTTTGAATTCCTTAATATTGCTTTGTAGGCCATTCATGTTTTGTGATTTGGAATTAGAAGACAATTCTTAATGTACATATGGGGTGGTAGGAGGTAGAGCAACCCATGTGGGATATGTGATTTAGAGTTTGTAATTTCTCAACCGCTCAAAGTTAAGTCTAAAGTAGGAATTGTGTTAAAACCATAATTTCAGACCTCATTTAGGCATAGTAAAATAAATTTTTCCAAAATACTTTGAACTAAAATAAGTTGGAGAATCAAGTTAAATTTCATCTCCAAAAATCCGTTTCAGATTTTAATCTTCCACTAAAAAGTTATACACAAATTTCATAGAGGGGTTTGAAAGGATTCTTTTTTGACACTTTCATACATCCTCTCTGACATCTGTCCATAACTTTTGAGTGGAAGATCTAAATCTAAAACGGATTTTTGGAGATGAAACTTAGCTTGATTCCCCAAATTTTTTTAGCTCAAATGTTTTTAAAAAAAGGTGTTACACTATGCCTAAATGAGGTTTAAAATTACAATTTTAACACAATTTTTACTTTAGACTTAACTATGAATGGTTGAGAAATTACAAACTCTAAATTACATATCCCACATGGGTTGTTCGATCTCCTACCACCCCAAGTGTACATAAAGAGCTTCTCTTTTCAACAAAAAAATTCAAAATAAGTTATTGTTGGCAAATGTTTAGATTTCATTGGTATAATACTCAATAAATTCTTTGGGTTTTGACAAACCATCTATCTTTATAATTATTTGTTTGTATATTTTGTCCTAGAATTAGCCAAAATAATAGATCGCACCATAAATGTACTGCGATTGTCTCAGTCCTGAAGCTTACATTAATAATATGTGGATGCATTTCGTGGATGAAGACTTCAGAGAGGCAAAGGCAGCCTCTCTGAAGGCTCTTGAATGTTATGAACATTATATGAAGGAGATGCAAGTCCCCAAAGTTGCAGCCATCAAATGCAGTTTGGTGAACTTAAATTGAGCTTGTGAACTTCGATTGGCTTCCAAGAAATCAGTACATCTTGGATTGATCTGAAAATTTTACCACACAAATTAGAAAAGAGAGAACAACTTTTTCAACAAATTTTATTGAATTCAGAAATCAAATGCAAAAGTTACAACACTTTGAAATGGACTTGAAACTGTGTGAGGAAACCCTGGGGCGTTTAGGGGTTGCAATAAATTTTCATTGACAATAGGGAGTGAATTGAATGAAAACGTATAGTGGATCATTCTTAAACTCACTAGGTCCATTCAAAGGTATGTTCTGATTCATCATAGTTGCACCTATGAGCATTAATACGGACCAAGGCACCTCTGGCTTTGAAAAATCATATCTTATTCATTCCAGGTCAGAAAATTAAAATTAAAATTTTCATTGCTATATTCCTCATTTCTTCTTTCTTTTAAAAATATGAAAAAAGTCTTTGGATCCATCCATTTTTGACAGGGGGCTTTCTTCCCTTAGATGAGTGCTTTCTGAGCCGTCTACCTTAACCCATTAAGGACTGGTCGACCATTCTGTGGTCAATTTGGGTCCTTTTTGGTTTGTAGAGAGAGCATGTCAACGAATTTGATGATGTGGCAAAGGGGACGGGTCTGGGGAATTGAGAAGTGAAGAGTTTAGGACAATAACTAGGCCAATCTGAGGTGGCATGTGGCCAGAGGGTTGAAAAATCCAAGACAATAGGGGCTGAAATTACACCAAGATTTGCTAAAAATTCCTGCTTTACAACGCACCTTCACCAAAAATTTCAGTGCTAAATCCTATATCATGCGCAACACTTCCATCTGTACGGTTAGATCTCTGATAGGCACTTGCATTCAAAAGTTTAAAAATTGCTCCCAATTGGCCATACAAAGGATTGCCCACCCCCCAAATCAACCATGGTCCTTAATGGGTTAACAGATGTTGCATAACCACGGTAACTCTTCAATTCAAAACTGGCTTGATGCACATTGTCTTTCTCAGTTTCTTGCAACTGAGTAATCTTGTCATACTTAGGTCCATCTGACCGCTTCAAAAATAATGTGCATTGTCTTTCTCAGTTTTTTAAAACTGAGCAATCTTGTCATAGGTTCACCTGACCACTTCAATCCAAGAATAATGTGCATTATCAATTCAATTTCTAGACGACGACGAGGGACATCCATGAGTGTTGCAATGTAGCATCTCAAGCTTGTTCACAGACACTGACTGCAAAATTCGGTGTGGCATGTTGTATGATTTTGGATATTAAGTAGTGTTGGATTGACGATTTCATTGCCGATGAGAATCATGGAAATTGTTGGGTCTAAGTACCTGTAGGGGTTGTTTTTCCAACCTTTTAATATATAAATGACAGGATTGAATATCACGCAACATTGATTTCTCCTGAATGGGACATATCTGTGTGTGCTTTCCGAGGTTTGAGGCAGCTCCGTGGTACAGAGTAGGAAAGCGGCATGCAGAAATTTTGCATTGCCAGAAATGTGGATTACAAAGTCCAGTCGAATTGGTTTTGTGGCGGTACGTATTATGTAGCCATGCTCACCACACGTTTCTTTCTCATAATGACCAGTGTTCAGAGAGCTGGCTAAAATTTGTTCCATTGCTACTTAAAAAATTTCAGTAGCTAAATGTACATTGGAGAAGAAAAAATTAGATTACAGTCAAAATTGCAACAATTGATAGCCACTTTGCAACTTCCTCCACATTGAAATTAGCATCCATTTAGTCAGTTTTTGTTATTGTAGTCCCAAAAATCTTTTACAACTTGCAAAAAAAATTCTATTCTATTTTTTAAAATACTACGCACTCTCAAGGTAGCCCAAGTTGATGCTTGTTTGTCTTGAAGGTAGCATATTGCACTAAATTCCATAAACTAGTTTTGGGATCATTGATCGTGACTAGTAGAGTTTTGTATTTGATGTGCAGTGTGTAGTAGGTTTGTCTAACAAACTCTCTATGTAGCCAAGAATTGTGAGCAATATGGACCTTCAACTACCGTTTGCATAGGTTTGCTTATCAAGATATCCATCCATTAAGATAGGTTGTTTGTTTGTTACGTTGAGATCTCCAAGACCATGTGTCTCCTAGTCGCATGCTTGGTACTGTCAGAGAATTCTTGGCAAGGAGGGTGCACATGCTTTGTTTCATAGCGTTTGGACCTACGATGTGAAAGTTATAGAATTTTGAAGTTTTTATGAGTAAAATAATTAGAAAATTAACTTTTCTTTTGACTGTAGCAATGGCACAGGGCATATTAGTATGTAATTTAAGTACTTGTGGAAACATCTCATGATGAAGAACATTGCAAATAGGATTTTTTGTTAAAATGGAAATATTCCATACACCATTTTCAGACCGCACAGTTTAAACCATCCAGAACAAATATAGATTTCAGATTGCATGGTCTAAATTGTCAAATTGTCAAACTTGCAAATTGACTGCCATTTTAACGAATTTCGCATTCAAGCTCTCACTACCTTGCAGCATTATTTTTCCAACCTCTCAACATCTTGCAAGATCTTAATACCTATTTATATTCATAGGTTGCCATCCGGAGAATGTATGTAATTCAGGTATCAATCAATGTAGAGAAACCAAGATTAATAATTAAGATAGAACTACCTAATACCACCATCTATCCAATTTAGTAACCTAAAAGATCTTTTCAATTGTGTCAATGGCTCATCTATTACCACAATCTTTACAACCTTTAATTATGATGGCCACGCATTTGGGGAGTGGATACATTAGCCCACGCTTTAACAAGGGTTTGCTCATGCTTCAACAAGGGTCTATTCTGCACAGTTTAACATTTTAGCTTTGAATAATAACATAAAATTCACTTCTTGTTGGAATGTCTTCATTTTTTTGCAATTGAATTCTCTAAAAAATATGAGAGCTCACAAATAGCTTCTCCAAAGTACCTAGATAGCAAATCTATATGGTGATAGGTAGCTCTACCTTAAATCCTCAAGGATCACTACCTGATTGTTATATGTATAATGTGGATACTTCTAAATATGATGAGGGTATTTTATGGGGGATATTATATCCCCCCCCCCCAAATTAATGTTATCCTATTGTCACCTATTTTTCTAAGATGAAAAACTGTTTGTTTAATTTTCTTCCTTACTTTTTTTCCATATAGCTCTTTGTTAGTTTAAAATTTTTAGTTTTGGCTTCATGTTGGTTGTTAAGTTTAGGATTAGAACTTAACAACAATTTTTAGGAAATAAAAAAAAAGACAACAACAAACCAAACTCTTGCCAATAACATTAATGCATTGATGGAGAAGTATGGGCAAATTTTGTTACTATCTTGAGGGGTGCACTGTATAAGAACTTCGTTGATCACATGCGAATAAACCCTTATTATTTGGAGGCTATGTAGGTAATTTTTTTAAATTTATGGAGGGCTTTTTATTACCTAAATTTCTAAAACTTGCTTATTTCATATACCCTATATTTTAATTGAAATTTTTTTGGGTGTTCATTTTTTATATCCTATGTTCATTATAAATACAACACAGTGGACAATGTTTTACTAAAACTTAGAAGGATAGGATGCACACTTTTTCACGAGAAGGTTTGCCTAAACATTACACTTCTACTTTGTAGTTAACCTTGAATGCTGAAATTGCAAATTATATTCACAATAGAAACGCGGAATTACACCACTTACAGTGAAAAAAATTGAATCTAAAATTTGAATCAAAACATAGTACTAAAAAAAACAATGGAAAAACAATGGAACGATACCATACAAGCTCAAGGTTTAGGTCTACAAACAATTATAAAATTGTGGTGTATGTGTTCACAAATACATAACTCACCATGAGCAAATTTTCAGAAACAAAGGTTTGAATAATATGCTTGGTCCAGGGTTCAATGTTCAAGCAAAGAGAATCTCAAAACTCATATATGGAACTTAAACACTCAAGAACACTAAACTGATTCCTGCAAGAAAAAATCTATTGTTGCTGACTAGCAAATTAGAGGATAAACGGAGTTCATGTAAGCAGTCACGTACTTTGGGGGAACAAAGTCGTTGAGCACTAGTCCAATTTTGGCGGTCCTTTTTGTCATAATCCTCCTGAAGCAAACCATGTTGATCTAGTGTGAAGCGATGGAGTACCTGACAGATTTGCTGATGAAGTGCAATATCAACACTTGACCTCAATGTCCGGACATTGCTATCAAGCTCATTCAACAATTTCTTGATGTTATGTATGTAGTCCTAGTTGTGCTTTCCCATCAGCATTTATTGCTAAGGTGAAAATCCAACCCTCCCAATCAACACTTAAGCAAGGCCTTTGTGAACTACGGTAATCCTGAAGCATTAACTGACACCTATGGGAATCCCCATCACTAGCATGTCCGATTATGGGACCTACTGCAACGTAGCAGTGTTGTGTTCAAAGGTCATCAATTTTTTTCCATTGTACTCTAACCAAGTTGAATTGAAACATCCACAGGTATAACAAGCTGCTAAGGCTAGTTGCGGCAATTTTTCATGTAGGGGAGTGATGACAATGACTCTGGCAAACCCCCCAACCTTATTTAGTTTGAAGGACTCCATCAATTTATTGTAACCATCGTGACCATCTCCTACTTTAGTCTTATAATCTGCTACGCAAGTGTGACTCTCTTTTGGTCCACAGAAACCCAGCATAGTGTCTGATCTGGCCTTTCAGGGAATTCTACCACGGACCTTTATCTCATCCTCAATAAGAATTATTGGAATGGGGCTAGAGATTCCGTGCACCACTTTTGCATTAAGGTAAATGCTTGCAATTGAACTAAAAATTTCAGTGTGTTCTCCTGGAATGAACATAACTCCCTTTCTATTGTCCCTCCGAATATTGTCATAGCTAGGTCCTGCATAATTTAGGGAAAATAAATCACCTAAACGGCGGCCCCCATAGATTCTCATGGCTTGGGAAAAACACTTCGTGTTTTCAGAGTACCGATTCCCTGAATTTTTTCTGTTAAAGTTCTTGGGACATCCTTCAAGAAGTCCTACAATGCATCCTTGCCTTCGACCTTATGAGCATTGATAATGTTGTTGCAGAATTTTGTGAGATTATTATTTGCACATGTGTTTTTAGCACTTTCACGCATAGTTGGCATCTTAGCTTTCAATTGAACGATGCATGTTCAAGCGTTCTAGTAGTGTAATTTTTGTAACCGGAATTTTTAGAAAGTTTCATAGTATGTTTATTCACTTTTATGGCAAATAAGTACCCTAATCGAATCCCTCCATCGGTGCTACGGTAACCCCTTTTCATGGGTGTATACTCCTGTCTTTGAATTCGAAGTATGAAGTCAGTTTCAAGCGGTATGAGCACACACATTGGGCAAGTTAGATTAGGGAAGGGCATTACAAATACTGATATTCGATGGCATTTTTTATGGCAGAAAGCACCCTTGACCTGCACTAAATTCTCTTGAAGATTAACTACAGCAATGAGATGTAGTTCCGCATACCACATTGCACCGTTGTGAGGGTTGTCAAGCAAATCAGTAACAAACATAAGAATGACGTCTACATTGCACATTTGGACCATGAAAGCCATAGCACAACAAACAGCCAAGAGAGCTTTGATCCGGAGTTTGAGACATACTTTCTACGCCATTTGATGCAGTTTGGCTTAACCACAAGTGAAGATCAGATTGGGTAGATTGCAAACTTAGTGCACTTGATTTGGTGGGGCGCCCAGGTCGACTTGTCCTAACTAGTTGTCTCTGAAGTTGTTTTGCGTCTTTAACAACCTTCTAGTGTTTGAATCCGCTGAGATGATTTTTCAAATTGGCCTCCAATGTTTTTTTTAGTGGACAAAGAACTATCAATTCCATGTAGTAACGACAATTAACCTTAAACCAATAACACCAAGTGTCTTGTGCGGCTAAGTTTTCCGGCACTACGAATTTCATCACTCCTTCCAAAAGAGTAGCATTGACGACCTCTATGATCTGAACTTCCTCTGCAATCAACTGCTTGTGATCCTTGGGAGTTACGATGATAGGTCGCTCATTCTTGGACTCTAACTGTAGGTGATCCTCAAAGTTCACATTCTTAGCTGCACAATAGTTTTTGACATGCGCTACACTTACAATGTGCAATGGCCTGAAATTGTTGAACAAGTTATCGATTTGCGCTTTCATGTGGTCAGTGTTGCCCTCCTTCCCCCCTGCCCCCTGCAATCCTTCTTGCACTCGGTGCACCACAATGTCACGACACCATAGCCATTTAGGTCAAAAGTCTTCACCCACCAGTCGTAGTGTTCCAAGGTGACCCGCTTCAACTCAGCCCTTAACTTCTTCGCTCTCTCTAAATATCGATCGGTAACAGCAGTTGGAAGAAACGTAGACTACATAGGATTATTATCAACCTCGTTGGAGTTCGTACTGCCACTCACCCGAGATGAGCCAATGGACGAAGCAGTAGGATCTTCTGCTTTGACTTCAACAAATTGCACTGCTTCATTCAGCGGAACCGCATGTTTTGCAGTAGTTACAGTGAATGAACCATCAAAGAGGCGCCGTCGCTTGTTACCATTACCGTCTGCTTCGTCAGCCGCCCTAATCACATTAACTTCTCTTGAAAACATGTTAAGCCGCTCCAACTTCTTCCTTACGTGCCTTTTGTCTTCTATGTTCTAGAAATCAAATGCCCACTCCAACACGTCATTTGATTTTAAAGACAATCTCAGTGCCTACTAAATGGAAGCTCCTCCAACGTCAAGCTTCCCAAGGTATTTTGGTTCAAACGCGTCAAACTCCAATGTCCATATTGTGACCTTCTCGGCAACCATGTGAACGCCAAATGCAAAACCCTACCTCCAACCCCTAACTAAAAACATTTGCGGGCTCAAACATAATCCATAGCACAATCACCTAAATCACTTACCAATTTGCAGCAGAAGTTTGCGACGAAACCCTTAACCTAAAGCATTTGCAAGCAACATAAGGCCTACAACCTTGCATTGTCCATGAATCTGTCACCCAAAATCAAGATTTGAAAAAAACACAGGTTAAAACAAATCCGAAAACCTCCGGTAGCAACCCTAACGTTTTCTAGCTGAACCTGTGGTATTGGATGGAACACTCACTCATGCATCCAACGTTCTTCATCCAACCATTGTTAGGACATAGGATTCCACCCTTGGTACCTTTGTTATATTTATACTATGTTAAGTATAATAGTAAAAAGTTCAAATTTTTAGAGGGGATTTAGAGGGGGGGCCTACTTTAGGGGAAAAAATCGATAAAATCTAGTAATATATAACACCCTTCATTATTTATAATGACTGGTAGCCTATTATGTGGATGCTAATTTACTTTGAATAATTGTCGAAAATTTAGGTCCAACACAATTAAAAATACCCTTCATTTGTTCGCACGCTAACATCGAAAAAAGGGGGAGTGCACCCCCCGGGGTTACTATAACAACATTAATCATTTAAAATGTGTGCAACATATTTAGCAAGACAACAACATTGCATTCTTAGAGTTGGTAGAATTCACCCTAACTCTATGCAACAAACAATCGCGATTGCAAATATGAGAATGAATGTTTCAGGTTTAGTGAAGCTATTGTATGTTGCTCAATATGGAATCGTAAACATGAAAATTACTTATTCTACAACGCAACAACAATATGGTAGGAAAGAAACTGAAGCAAAAAAAACTTGCAAAAGATCAAGAAGAATCACCAATCACATTTGCTATTGAGAACAAAAAGTAAATTTCTAAAGTTATTTGTTATGTTTATGGCAAAGTGAAAAATAGAAAAAAAATCTTGCAAAAAAGCAAAAACAATATACTATAATGCTTGGAGAGTACATTACAACATCATGACCCAACTTGCCTCCCTAAACACAACCAAAAAAATAAAATAAAATATACCTTCAATATCTACACATAGACAACTAAAATGGAGATGAGACCTCTTCCAACATATACAATTGTAACTTGTCCTATGTCACGGCCGCATTAACCACTCAAGCACAAGCAAAGAAAATAGATGTAACTGTGAAGTCTAAAAATTGAAAATTGGATTCACAAGCGGAAGAGGTGCACACAATGTAACATGATAGGCGTAGGGTTTAGCAAATGGCCTCTAGTCATACGTACAATTTTGTTTGTCAAATCAACATGATTCCTACTTTGGCATCAAAAGAAACAAATATAATTTCTTCGATATATAGACTTTTAGATCTTGCTCCGTAATGCTAACAAACTTTGGGAGGGCAAGGCTTACTCCAATGAGTGTAGAAAGAATCCAATATAGTTTTAGGCCTATTGTATTTATAAGGCATCATATATCCAATCTAAGATGATAGGTGAGTATCACTTCCTATATTTGTTATAATTTCATGTGTTTCTATATGTTGAAAGTAAAAAAAAAAATTTAATTCTCAAGTTTTCAAAAATATCCTATTTGGGGACATATCCAACTATCAAGGTTCACTTGACAAAAATCAAATACAAAAACAAAAGTTGATTTTCTTGGAAATTACTCTAGAACAGTTGGAAAACTAAAGATATATTTATATTTAGTGATGTAAAAGGCTAACTTCATTTATATATTGTGAGTAGGAAGAATGAAAAGGTTCTTCTTATAGTGATGTTTATTGTTCTTCATTAGTAGTCAAAGGTTATATTTGAAGCAAAGTGGGAGTTCAAAGAAAAAACAAAGTAATTGTGTTGATAAGGGAACTTTAGACCTCATTTAAGAATTGTAAATCAACCTTGCTCAAAATTTTATTGACTAATAAAATGTGAGAAATTATGTTAAATTTCACCCCAAAATTTGATTTGAAGTTTCTAATAGAAAGTTACGAAGGTCTGAAGTTCAACTATAAAAACAATTATTGCATTATTTGACTTGACTATAAACAGTTGAACTCTTTTATGCCTTAAGTAATTTATATATCCTACATGGATTATTGTACCTCTTACCTTCCTATTTCTTTAAACAACTTGCCTTCTCTTAGCTAGTCAAAAATGAAGTAGCTTGTAAAGATAAGCTTATATGGGATATGGATGCACAAAGTGGTCATTTATGATGTTTGAAAAAGATATAAAATTAAATAATTTTTTAATTTTGGAAGTGTTTGCCGAAACACATATTCCAACTTTTATTAATTATCTAGTATGAAATGCTGACCTAATAGCCAGTATGATATTTTTAAGACTAACATCTAGTGACCCCGAGGTTGACAATCTAAATTTTTTAAAGAGTTCCTGGATCAAGATTTTGCCAGGAAATTTCTGGGAGAGCATGATAAATTATCTTCCTAATATGTGTGACTAAGGTGGGTACACCCAAAACCGCCACTTTTTGCTACTGAGCCTAGTTACTACTATTAGTCCGGTCAAATTTTTCATATAAGGTAAACTTGCCCTTCACCACCCTGATTTGCAATTTGAATATCTTGGGGCCAATTCCAAGAGGGGCACATATTTTTCAGAGGTGTGCGCTTGTTTCACGAATCAAACCCAAGTGGAATTATAATTTTCTGATCAAAACTGTAATTTCTGTAAATTTTTGAAGTAATCAGTCTGAAATTAAAAAACCGTGCATAGAGTGGAGACATAAACACCCTATTAACAACCCATAACCGCCCTTCTATGTATCTATTAGCACTTAAGTATCCACCAATCAAAAGTTGACACGTTATCCCATGTTGATGTTATCCCAAAATCTTGTCAGATTTTGTCAGAATCTTAAATGGTTTAGGATACTTTCTAGACAGATTTGGATGGGGGCAATGAACACAATTGGGGCCAAACAGTAGGCCACGGAATTGGGAAGCTGACGGTGAAGGTCAAATTTTCATATATTCTTGTTGGCAAGTGAAAGGAGGTTCCAATGCACCAGAGAACATGGCATTTGGACATCATATGCAAAAGTTATTAAGGGTCAAAGTTTGTTTCTGAAAGCGCTCCATCCAAATAGGTACATAACTGATTTTGAAAATGTACACAACCTGTAGATGGCACTTTAAGGTCAGGTGCCATTTTAGGGGTGCCTACCTTGCTATATATGACCAAGTACATATGAGAATTGTAAAAATGTATTGAACGAAGATGTCATGAAAAAACAAAGAAAAGGTGCACCAGAGCTCAATCACCTTGACTCTCTAGAGTAGTTGAATTTTCCTCTGCATCCCTCACCAATTTCCAAAACAGAATGAATGGCATGTAATACAACTGGCCATGTAAGTTGACATGAATTACGTGTGTAGTCATATGTTGTACTCAATAATTTTATTGAATAAAAAATGTAGCATTCATGGTTGTGTGTCAAGCTTGAAGGATAATTAAGGTGGGTAAGGTGGGTATACCCAAAACTGCCACTTTTTGCCATTGAGCCTAGTTACTATTATTAAACTGGCCAAATTTTCATATGTTCTTGTTGGCAAGTGAAAGGAGATTTCAAATCACCAGAGAAACATGGCATTTGGATATTGTATGCAAAAGTTATTAAAGAACAAAGTTTGGTTCTAAAATGGTTTCTTCTACATAGGTACATAATTGATTTTGGAGTTGTACAGAGGGTAAAGATGGCGGTTTAAGGTCAGTGGCACATTTGAGTGTACCTACCCCGCCCTCCCACCACCACCACCACCACTTTATACTCCTATGCCTATTAAGTGGTCAAATTTTCATTGGTTTTTATGTTGGCACTTGAAAGAGGTTCCAATTCAAAAAAAAACATGACATTAGATATAGTATGCAAAAGTTATGAAGGAACAAATTTTGGTTCTAAACTAGCTTCTTTGACACATATACATAATTGGTTCTGGAGATGTATCCAAAGTGAAGATGGTTGTTTAGGGTCACTGGTGCATTTAGGGGTTGCCCATAATACATAACGAGAATACATTTTCAAATGTAGAGACTAGTTTGACCTCGCGGCAAATATTGGCACATAGTAGATGAAGTGTTTCCATTCATCACTAGAAGAAACCCATGTTTTGTTTGACGCGTTTTTTGTGACGTCCACTTGTTTTTATGTTATGTTTGATGTTAAAATTAACATCTTGATGCCATCTTTGATGTTATTGTTAACAGAAAAACAGGTGGACGACAAAAAAATTGCATCATAAAAAGACAAGGGATTCTAGTGCATAGAAAAAATTTACTCTTGTACTCAAAGTTTTTTCATGTGTAGCATAAAAAATAATGATTAATTGTTATTTAATACACAATTGATGTTCTGATTTAGGTACTGTAACTA
Source organism: Antitrichia curtipendula (assembly GCA_951230915.1). Classification (NCBI taxonomy): domain Eukaryota; kingdom Viridiplantae; phylum Streptophyta; class Bryopsida; order Hypnales; family Leucodontaceae; genus Antitrichia; species Antitrichia curtipendula. The sequence goes on from OX579633.1 coordinate 35,844,846, forward strand.
TACGGGTTTGTTTTTTAATTCATAGGATATAAATTACAATTGTAATTAAAATTTCTTTTCATCAAAGATTATAGCTTTAACTTGTATTATATATTGACACATTTTAGTTGAATGTGCATCCCTATTGAATGTAAGAATGAAATTTATATTAAAATAATTACAAATACTTTGATTCCTACATTAGATATAAAAATGTAAGTAAATTTTATCTTTTTGTAAGAAGTGCTTTGGTATGTGTACAAGAGATGAAATTATTATTATTATCATTAATAGAACTAAACATACACTCAAACCTCTATAATATGACCCTCTCTTCAATAACATTGTAGAGTATTCTTCATAGTTATATATATATATATATATATATATATATATATATATTCTTGTAGCACACTTGTCTCACATTGGAATTATTTGACTTATTATATGACTATCTTCCAAGTAGCTAGATAAAGGGGATAAAAGTGCATTTGGAAACAAATTAAAAAATAATTATAGAAGTCACTATAATATCCACGCATTTGTCAAAGGTTTCCTAACAAAATATATGGTTTGGATTCAAGAAATTGGCATATTACAAACCATGGTTTTATACTTTGGGCTTTTTGTTTCCAAACTGGATTTTGACATTTGAAAAGGTATTTTTTACATTTAAGTGAAACTAACAAACTTTAGCTTCTTTAGACTATATAATTTTTACACTACTTGAAAACCATATTCATACAAGTATACTATGTTTATCCTTCCTATTAGTGAAGGTACAAAATTTGTATCACTAGAATTTTTGTATTTGGTTTGATGCAATATAGCAATGTTTTAGCCAATACTTATTTAAGGATATTGCAAACAATTTGACTTTTGATAATGCTTTTGATGGGCTTGACTTTCCACCATGTTTGGGTGGACTCGGTTGAAGAGAATACTTTTAAGCTCTCTCCCTCATGCACTCATAACATTCTTGAATAGGAAGGAGGGATGTCCTTCTATAGTAGTACTATAACCACAATATATTTGTATTACAGTGGTCTACAATAAAAAGATTTTATGTCATCCATTGGACACTTGATGTTTGCAACAATATTACAAGGTTAACTGAAATTCTAAACTGCCTTCTTCTCGGGCGCTAGTGGAAATGATCCACTTTTTTCAAAACTCATCATTGTTCTAAGAGATCAAGACATGGTCAACAACTTCATTAATATGCGGTGTTGACCATACTTGACTTGTTTTTCTTTCTTTGATTTTCATTATTTGTGACATGTTTCTAATTCATTTTTCTAGCAAATTTGGGTAGAATATTTTAAGTAGAATTGTCTTGGGTCCATAGTCTACCCTCCCTCCCTCCATCCTACTACAATATTTGATATATAATAGATTATATATCAAATATATCAAATATAAGTTTAGGATGCTCTTTTAGTCATAGATTATTAGTAGCACCTTTTTTTTAATTTTTCAATTCATAGGGATATGCATACAATTGCTCCAAAGCAAAAAAAATGAAAGAAAAGACCATCTAGCACTTTAACCCTTTAAGTCTTAGAGTTATTTTGTTCAGAGCAAGATGTTTAGCAAATGTGGGATTATTGACAATAAAAGAGTAAAAGTTAAAAAAGTAATTGTAACAAATTAGAAAATGAGTGCAAAAAAACTACCATGATCCACTAAACAATGAATTGGCATTGCAAGAATTTAGACAAATAAGTTTGCCAATAGCATAATTGCACATAACTATTACATGCAATTGTATTTTCCAAATCGGATTGGTCCAATTTGGTTTCTATCAAAAAAATGAGCGACCTACATTTCCTAATTCACTTCAAATTCTTCTCAAATTATAATTTTTTTTCATTTTTTTAAACTTTTGAAACCAATTTGTGGCTCCTTGGGACAAAAACGATTAAAGCTTGCACCTTTGGAGGCCTTCACAGTTTTCAAAGAAAGCAAGATCTTGGTGTAAGGTAGGAGGTCCATAAGGTGCCCATTTAAGAGTTGAAAATTAATTTGAAGACATTAAACCTCTTTAAATATTATTCAATACATTTCCCTTCAAGTGAAATACAAATAGAATTGGCATCTAATCCCAATGTCATTTTATATTTTTTAGAGCTTCATGAAATTCATGATGAATTTTTGAAGTTGAAACACAATGATCACTAAAAACATCGACCTCTTGAAATATACACTATTTGTACATTACTGAAGCAACAGAAAAGCAAAATGTACCTCCGCATTAGAGGACGCTTTATTGGACCTCCTACCTTACTATAATAAATGAATCCCCCCCCCAATGTAAACTTGTTGCCTGCTCTGCATTCCAGAATAACAACAGATGAAATTCCAGGTAATCCTTGATCACATTCTTTGCATCATCAAATTAGCAAAATTTTGGATTGAAACTGCAACATTGCAAGCCATTCCAGCTTTTATCTGTTTCTCTCATCATTTTTTTCATTAAATTACAAACATGACAAACTCTAGTCAAATTGAACTCATTCTATGCATAAGGTAGGAGGTTCTAAAAGCAGACAGGCTCCAAAACTATCCAACCCCTCCAATGTACACTACTTGTACATGATGTTTTTTCATAGCTTTCACTTATGTATAAACAATGTACATTGGGGGGGAGGGGGCAGTTATGGAGCCCTATGCTAGTTCAACTTCAAATTTCATAACTAATTCCACAAAGTTCCAAAAAAATATGAAACGACTTGGGTTAGATGCCAATTCCACTTCTCTATCAAGGAAAATTTATTGAAAAAATATTTCAAGAAGTTTCACTTCTCCAAAATTCAATTCCAACCTTCTATGATTGCTTTAAGGACCTAGTACCTTATATTGGATGCTTGTCCATGGCTTTTAGGCTGGTGTCTATGTTGAATTTGTTAGATTTGATTACAAGGAACCCTAGCATAGGGCAGTTATGGAGCCCTATGCTAGTTCAACTTCAAATTTTCATAACTAATTCCACAAAGTTCCAAAAAAATATGAAACGACTTGGATTAGATGCCAATTCCACTTCTCTATCAAGGAAAATTTACTGAAAAAATATTTCAAGAAGTTTCACTTCTCCAAAATTCAATTCCAACCTTCTATGATTGCTTTAAGGACCTAGTACCTTATATTGGATGCTTGTCCATGGCTTTTAGGCTGGTGTCTATGTTGAATTTGTTAGATTTGATTACAAGGAACCCTAAACCCTATGTTAAGAATTGAATATTATTTTATCCTACGTCTTGAAGTTTAGGCTACAGTTGATCAAAATTAGTGCACAAATTTGAGCTTTTTCTGAGTCAATTACTGAAGTAACATGACCTCAGTTGTCATTTTATTTTTCTTCCAGAAACAACTGAAACATTTGTCCAGCAGAAGCCAAATTTGGATTGAAACTGCAACACAGACTGCTGCAGTCCAATCCAGATTATAGTCAGACCACCCATTACCAACCAAGGATGGATTCCCGACTTCTAGGGTATGGCTGTTTCCAAGCAGTCTATTTTCCTTGTGAATTGTCAATTTTAATGTCATGCAAGGCTACAAGAAGCAATAGCTGAATGCCACTTGTTATTTTGAAATTTGTGCACATGAGTAGGAAGCAATCTTCCTATGATTGGAATTGCATGACTCTATATGTCAGGTACTATAGGAGAAGGTTCGAAAACAGTTAGGGCATTAAGAACCACCCCTGTAGGAGTGTCCAAAACAGTGCACATGGGATGTAGAAATAGAAATTACTTCATGTGGTGAGAAACTGCAAACCCATGTGTGTGATTTTAGGCTATTGAACAGGTGACATGGTTCATCATCATGTGTGATTTTACTCATAATAAAGACCTGAATTTGGTGAGTCTGCAGAATGACTTTGAAATGTCGAAAAATAATAAGAAAAATTGCAAAAACACATCTAAGGCTAAACCTCCTTCTATAAAAATGCTTCTCAGTCACTCATAACTTCTTGGATTGATGTGAAATTTTAACCACACAAACTAGACTAGTATGCGCAACTTTTCCAAAATTTTAAATTAAAAACGCACATTGTATGAAGAAGAAACAAGCCGCCAAAGTTCACTGTAATCCAAAAATGTCAGGATTTTAAACTTCGAATTGCTCCCAAACATTCAAAACATTTTGGATTGACATGAAAATCTTACTACAACAACTAGACCTGAAGGGAAACATAACCCAACAAATTTTATTGAAAAATAACATTCGATGAAGAAGATACAAGCCCCCGAAGTTTCAACCATCAAATGCAGTTTTGTGGACTCAAATTGAACCTGTGAGCTTTGATTGGCTTCCAAAAAATCAGTAAATCTTGTATTGATCTGAAAATTTTACTACACAAATTAAAAGAGAGAACGCAAATTTTCCAATAATTTTTATTGAATTCGGACATCATATGCAAAAGTTATAGCACTCTGAATTGGATTTGAAACTATGTGAAGAAACCTTGGGGTGTTTAGCAATTACAATAAATTTTGATTTACAATCGGGAGTAAATTGAATGGAAACGTACAGTGGATCATTCTTGGAATCATTGTTTTCATTTAAAGGCTTGTTTGTTTTGTTTGTTTTTGAAACAAATGAAACGAAATTAAAGGCTTGGTTAGGATCATTCTTAAACTCACTGGCTCCATTCAATGGCATGTTTTGATTGATTATAGTTGCACCTATGAGCATTAATAGGGACCTATGCACCTCTGACTTTGAAAAATCAAATCTTATTCATTTCAAGTCAAAAAATTAAAATTAAAATTTTTACAGTTGTGTTCCTCATTTCTCTTTCTCCCACAAAAATTAAGAAAAACTTTGGGTCCACCCATTTTTGTACAGAGGTCTTTTTCCCCTTAGATGAGCGCTTTCTGAGCCTTCTACCTTAGTTCCAAACATTTTTTGCCTCCCAAAATTCATAGAAATTTCAGTTTTGCAAATAAAATTCTGAAAATTCTGCAATCACAATATTTTCTATCTTCCTGCACAGGAAAAATTTCCATTGCTCTCAACTACTGACCATCTGTTCCACAGATGCTTAAGTGACTAGATATGGGTGGTCCAATCATAATCCTTAAGATCACATCATTTGTTTCATTAAATCACAAACATGACAAACTCGAAATTACTGACAGGTCAAGAAATTAATGCCACTCGGACATACAGCCAGTGTCCACATGCTACAGAATCTATAATCTCTTGTGATTTGCAAAGAAGAAGAAAAGGGGCAACTCATTTCTGATGAGCCCCCCATTCTGGCAATGTAGGGTTTTTTTTTCTCTTTCCGTGCAGGAAGTAATGAACAGTCATAAATTATGGCACAATTCCCATTGAAGTTGTGGCACATTATGATTGGTTTCAAGACTTTCAGTATTATAACCAACCCTTGTTGGATTTTGCAGCCAGCCTTGGGTCGGAAATAGGAAATCTAGAAAATTATGGAAACCTTACGAACTCTATACTTTTCGCACATGAGAAAATTTCCCAACTAAAAAAAACTGCCTTGCAGGTACGTGTAACTACTTAATCCAAAAACTCCGTAAAGGTCATTTTTCAGCCAATGAATGACAAAGAATCTCTTTGTGTAGGACAAAAGTGCAACTATTCATCTTCCAAATTTTGAGGGAAAGGGAAAATCTTGTACAGTAGTTTAACTTCCAATGGGTGCTTTTGCATTTTTTTTTAAGCCAACAATTCCCACGATTCTAAACAAATGATTTCCATGGTGACTGACTTGTCGTTTAACCCCTAAAAGACCAGCATGCGGTTTCTGGGCAATATAAAAAATTTGGGCAGGTACTTGTGACTGGAGGTTTTCATATTTTGGGCTGAAATTTTAATAGAAGGTGGGCGTGAGGAGTACCTTTCATATGCACTAAATTTCATGACATTTGGAAATAGGATTCAAAAGTTATGGCCAAATATGTTACTTTTTTTCCGTAACTGGGCAGTCCGGGCAGATCAGAAAAAAATCAATTTTCTCAAAAATAAAAATTTGAAATTGGTTTTCTAGAGTTATATATATGTGGAAAGCTTTGAATCAATCCATTTCGACCAATGAATCAAAAGTTATGAGGATTTTTAGTTTGCGGGCAGTTATAGATTCTCTACTCTGAAATAAACTTTGAAGTTGTTTATTGAACTCAATTTTTAATATTTTTTGAAAAAAAATTTCATAGGAAGTAGGTTGTTTACTACAACATTACAACCATTGGGATTTACATTTTTCAATTCCATAATTAAATTCTTAACAATTTAATATTTTGGATCATTCTCTATTTCTTTCTACTTACTATTTTTTTTGTATATGTTGTACAATATCAAATGATTTGAAAAAATTTAAGCATGTAAAGAACTTGTTTAGGAAAAAGCATTCAAAGATGCACCACCATTTTGGACATTTTTTCATACAAATGTGACCTTGTGAAGTGCAGCTGCCCTGTTTTTCGCAGGGACAAAGAAAAGATTTTTGCCAATTCAAATGCTAATATCTTCCAATCCGCATGGTGGAAAATTCTGAAACTTTTTCGACATCTTCTAAAACTAGTTTACTATAAGATCCTACGGTTACATGTGTCCAAAAAGTGTTTTTTTCAAAAATTTGGTACTTGTACTAAAAATGGCAGTTTTGGAGTGTTTTGGGTGGAAACATAGTCACAGAACTTTAGGGGTTAAGGGTTAAGTGGTGAGAAATGGGTTGCCTCCCTTACTCTATATAATAGAGATAATTGTGAAGGCCACTCCCAGTTGTAACAGTGGTGATAGAGGATGGTTTAGTTAAGAATATTACAAAAGAAACGGAGACACCAAATTCTATCAGACCTCAATTTGGGTGCTCCAAGGAATTTCACCCTGTATTTTTCTTCAAACTCTAACTCATGGTCTTGCATTGTACACACTTTTAGATTACCTCTAACTTAATATTTAGAATTAAGCTTAATCAATTGAGCAATGCTTACTGAAAGCACATGATGCAAGTGAAGTTGCTCATGACAATCATCATTTTGGATTTGTACTAGATAGATCAGCCCCACAACAACACGCTGAAGCAAATCAATAGAAGACATTCCTCTATCGTAGAAGATCAATGGTACAGAACCTTTTAGAGGTCAGTCATGACAATGTTGCTATGGGGTTGCTCTAAACTTCATTACATTTTGCTTCACTGCATGACATTCTTTGAGCACCATATTGGATGTTTTCAGTAGAAATTTGATTGGTCTGTCGTATTGCAGCAAAGGTAGCGAGTAGCCTCGAGAAATCACTGCGACCTTTTAACAACAGATACATCCCAAGAGTTTTTGTATCTAGCAAATGGATCCATGGCTTTTACAGAAACTTACAGTCTGAATGGATCACGTACTAGGTCACATATCACTCATTGCCAAGCAAATTAATTTCCTTCACAATGGAGCACTGATTGCCTTTCGGGGGAAGTTTAACTCCCTTTATAAACAATTTTCAATAGATTTTTGGAGGAAGAAAAATGGAACTGGCATCTAACCCAAGTGGTTTCATATTTTCTGGATCTTCATGGAATTAGTTATGAGTTTTTGAAGTTGAAATGCATTGGTCACTACATGTGACCACCTCTTCGAATGTACATTGTTGGTACATTGAAGAAAGCAAAATGTACCTTAGTTTGTGTTATGATGACTTTTAGAGCAAGGGGCGCTTTTAGACAAACTACCTTGATCATTGAGGAAAGAAGAAGGAGGTTTGTTGCATCAATTGAGCTGGTGGATGAAACTAGAAAGCATCATCTTTTCTAATTCCACTTAGCTATTTTTCTTGATGAAAAATATGGATTGGGAGAATTAAGTTTGTTGATTGTGGCCTTGGGATGGAACAAACCCGCCATGTACAATCGACTCTTTAGGAAAAAACAAAAGGAGTTGAAGAAATTTTTGAGGCAACCAATTGGAGTTGAAGCATGTGTGGGTAGATATCCGATGTTTTCAACTTTGAAAATTTATAGAATTTATTGTGTGAAACTTGGGTTGGGTTTTTCTAGAGGATGATAATACTCTTACTCCAAAAAATCATCTATAGACCATCCACCTAGAAGGTGCAAAAAAAGTGACGGTTTGAGGAGCTTCAACCTTACAAGCAAGTGAAGAAGTTTGTTTAGTAGGACCTTATTCAAAAAGCAAACCAATACTACGTAAGCAAAGCCTCTTGTAGAGTAGCTACTTGTTAAAAATACAATGTAGGAATTATTTAGTCAAATTTTTGTAGAGTTTGATAATGGGGTTCTAAATATTGTAATATTAAACATATATAAAAGTTATAAGAGCTCAAAGTTCAATTGATAAATTTTCCAAATTTGGACCTTGATGTCAATTGTCCTACCATTGAACAATTTGCAAATAATATCATTTTGTTTCTTAAACCCTAAAGGACTAAAAAAAAACTTTGGATTATTGAAAACTCGAGTAGGTTTTGCTAACTTTATGATTAGGATCTTGTACTAAACTATTATGAGTATGTCTAGAAGAAATTTCAAAAGATTGACCATATAGACTTCAAGATATTAACATCTAAAATTTAAAAAACAATTTTTTTTGCACCTAGACTGATTAGATTATAAGGCATTGAATCCCTTTGAACTTAAATGTTTTGTTCTAAAGATTTCAAATTAAAAAAATTTATGTTGAATAGTTGAATTGAAAACTTGAGTAAAAAAATCGAAAAAAGTACCCTTTGATTTTTGTTCTTTGAAATTGTTAAACTAAAGTAGGTAGATGATGAAAGGAAAACTAAATTGTTTTTAGTTCTAAAATGGAATTGAAATACACTAATCCCAATAATATGATTGTCCTAGAAAGTAAATTTATCTATGTAGAATTTTTGGAAAATTAAAAAAAATTGAGTTCATAATTGGATCCAAGGTATTATTTTCTCAATAATACTTTGAAATTGCCAAGAAAACAAGAAGTTATATAATTTTCACATGACTTATATCCAAATAGAATGAATCAATTTTCCTAAATAAAAAAAATATAATGTATAAGAAGTACATGTAAAGAATAATGATTTCAATATTTTTTCTTTTTTTCTTTTGTTGTCAGCCTCTCCTATTTTTTGGTTTAGATGGCATAACTTTTGCTCCTCTAGAGGCACTGATTGAATGAAATAAAACTATATTCCCCAAAAATCTAATCAAATCAATGTTTCAGTCTTTAAAAATAAACTCAAACAATAATGCCTAAAATTGAGATCATAAGTACCTTCAAGAGGCCCCTGAGGGAACTTTAGGGGTTAAAATAAGATATTGTAACACTCATAAATTTCTACGATTTTTAAATTTATCATTTGAGAAAGTCTAGCTTTCTAAAGGTTCATCGTTTGAGTAATTTGAGCAAGGAAAATCAGAAGTAGATGTAAAAACATACATTATTTAGCTCTTTGAAATATATAATATTTATAAAGAAGAATTTGAAAAAAACATATATTGTACAAACATGCATTGTACAAACATGTATTATCTAACAAAAGAATCCCTTAGAAAAAGAGGAATGGATGAAATTGAACACACCAACAGTAAACACTTTTCAATCCAATCAGGGTTGCTTCTGCTTATCCAGTGTTAGCCTTGTAAGTCTCAGATTGACTCAAATTGGTACTTCCTTGCAATCTGATTGGAGGCTGAACTTTTTCATGTAAGTGACTTGGAATTTCCTTCATCCACAAGGCCTAGAGGTCATTAGATGATTTTTGGGGTGTCTGGAGGGCCTGTTCCCGGCGTTTCGGGCCTGTTCCCGGCGCTGTTCCCCCAGCAGCAAAAGAATGGCCGCTGTTAGAAAAAAAAATTCAAAAAAAATCTTAAAATCTTAAAATGAAAAAACAAGATGAACAATTTTTTTTTTGAATTTTTTTTCCTATGATGTGGCAGTCGCTGTGCCATGTCATGCAGCTGCTGCAGCACAGTTCCAGACAACTTTAGACTCTGGGAACCCTGGGGAACTCGTAGCCCTCCACAGGGGCTGAAAAACATGTAATGCCAACTTCTGTGTTGTACGGTACAAGTTTAACCCATCAACGCCGCCGAGGACGTTTTCTAGCCGATGAATGACAAAGAATCTCTTCATGTAGGACAAAAGTGCAACTATTCATCCTCCCAATTTTGTGTGAAAAGGGAAGATCATCTATAGTAATTTGACTTCCAATGAGTGCTTTTGCATTATTTTATTTCAGCAATTCACATAGTGACAGAACAAATGATTTCCACAATTATGAGTCCATCGTTTAATGAATAGTTTACCTCAACGGATCAACAAAGTGGTCGGTTGAAACCCAGGCCTTTGACCAACAAAGTGGCTGGTTGAAACTGACCCCTTGGTTGTACCCAAGGAAAAATGCTGAAATTCTTTATTTGCCACACATCATAAAATTTGCAAAATTTTGAATACATGTTTGCAGTTAGAGGCTCCAAATTAGCGAGGGGGAAGTGTAGAAGGTAAATTGATCAAGCACAAAATTGGGGGTCTTTTTTTTTTTGCATGCACCCTTGAAATGACTACAGGCCGGGGACAAGTGAGGGTGGTGGTTCACCCCGGCCTTGGTTCACCCTGGCCTTGGTCGGAACTTTCAAATTTTAAAAGGATACACTGAATTTATCCTATTAGTGAGGATGTGAAATTAATGCTACTGCAGAATTAGCAATCAACTTATGTTAAGATTAGGTGTGAGCGATTGAATTTCTGCCCAAGTCTTAGTTTGCAACTAAATCGGTTTGTAGAATTGACAGAATGCAGCAAAGAGGTCATTTATCCTGCACAGGAATGTTGCTCCAATGCTAGAGAACCTGCTATTAATGCTAGGGAACGCACCCTCGAGGGTGCACATTTTGCCCTCTGGGGCTCATCCATAAGCATTCTCTTGTACAAAATTGGAAAGGGAAATGATAAATACAAATCCCATTCCAACTTGCATTAAATGGAACGCTTTACACCCAGAGTCCAAGCCAATACCTTTGAGGCCGATTGCAGCTAATTTTTAGCCTTTTGTCCAATCCCAAGTGAGGATTTCAACCCTTTTGTCCAATTTATTGGACCAGTCCCTAGATGTAAAGCATTCCTAATGTAACCCACAAATGTCATGGAGGACGTTTTTCAGCCGATGAATGACAAAGAATCTCTCCATGCAGGACAAAAGTGCAACTATTCATCGTCCAAATTTTGTGTGAAAAAGGTAATAGCTTGACTTCCAATGAGTGCTTTTGCAAATTTTTTTTGAAAGGTAGCAATTCACACGAGCTAGTGAAACAGATTGATTTCCATGGTGACTGGCTCGTCGTTTTAAGGGTTAAATTGATGTTTTGAGATGGTGTGCGTGACTTTTTGGTTACAAGCGGGAGCTTAATTTCGTGTCCACCTGTACTGCAGTTGTTGGTGAGTAACTTCAGTTAGTGTCTACCTGGGTCATTGACGTTTGGCATGGGCAGTTGTCCACCACAGACTGCTTGTTGAGCATATGACATCAATCAACTTTTTTCTTTTCTTTTTTTCTTTTTTTCCTTCCCAGCAGCTGATCATTCATCATCCAACTCCCTTTAAAGTGATGGAGGGCTCCAATGATTCTAATTTTGAGTTGACTCTAGGACCCTCATCCCCACTTTCTTGACCAGGGTGAACTGACCCCCTTGGCTCGTCCTCCTTGGGAAAATCCTGAATTTAAAAAAAAATTCATGCATGATAAAATTTGCAAGGAGAGGTATACAGATTAAATTTATCAAGCACAAAATAGGGGGTCTTTTATTTTACCTGCACCCCTGGAATGACTTCACGGGGACAAGCAAAGGGGGTAGTTCATCCCGGCCACTTTCTTCTTGTAGAGGGGTGGGGGAGGGAGGGGGGCTTGTATAAGGCTGGGGTGCCCTTGCTCGGCCCCTTGGGAAAATGCTGTAATTTTGTATTTTTCATGCATGATAAAAACTGCAAATTTAGAATTCATATTTGCAATTAGAGTCCCCCAATTAGCTAGGAGTGATGTCAAAAATTAATTAATCAAGCTTAAAACAAGGGGGCTTTTTTTTACATGCACCTCTAGAATGATTTGGAGGGGCCAAACAAGGGGGCCAATTCAACCTGACCTTGTACAACATGTATTTTTGGGATATAAGCAAGGCAATGTCACTTTAAAATGACTCTTAACTCCCCTATAACTATAGCGGCCTATAATCCTTTTAACAATGGTGACCTAAAAGTGTATGATGGATGACAAAGAATCCTTCTATGTAAAAAGTGGAGAAGCTCATCTTTAAAATTTATTGTTAAAAAATGAAAAGTCTTATATAGTAGTTTGACTAACGATGCTAGCTTTTGAGCCTAAAATGTACATACCCATAACATATTGTAGTTATCTTATAACCATGGAAGGTGCTTATAACATAGGCACTTACAACATAGGTATCTTATAATCATGGAAGGTGCCTATGGTATAGATGCCTAAGCTCCTAAGCTCAAGGGCTCAATATTATAGGCTTATATGTTGGCATCCCTTGTAGTTTGATTTTCAATGAGTGTTCTTGATTTTTTTTAAATAAATAAGTTACTTAATAATAAAAGGTTAGATTTCACAGTGATCAATCAACCCGACGTTCTAGGATTAAGAGCAAACATTATTTTCTGATTTTGTAGGGTTCAATTTCACTGAGTTTTTTGTTGGATATGGACCAAAGTAAGGGTGGAGGCTTTGCATGCATTGACAAAGTTTAGTTGAGGTCATTTGAATAGCTACCTTACTCAAAAGTTAGTGTTGTAGGGACAAAATTTCTCATAGAGTAGTTGTTTGTTTCATTCTATTGAAGAAAAAAACTAAACATTATCCCCCAACTATGGCCGGAGTAGCTGAAAATTCAAGTTCTGTTTGAATATCCACGTCGTTTAATCCCTTAAGGACCATGGCCGTATTCCAAATTTCTAAAATTACAATAATGTATTGATAAAATACAACTTAGAATAAATCATTTCATGAAGGCTCTCAAGAAATTTTTGTAAAAATATGGTCCATAGATCATATCCATATAGCTAGATTAACTACAACATTTACTAATATTTCTCAATAAAATTTGAAGCCACAAATTGCAAATTCTTTCTAAAATCGATTGTAGATTGAATATTTGTAATTCCCACAAGAATTTTTTTTCTTAAGTTCAAATACTAAGCTCTAATTATAGTAATTTTAAAAGATTTTGTTTTATTTTTTATTCAAGTTGCTTTTGAGGGTCATTTTTTGAACTAAAAAAGTTATTTTTTGAGGTCATACCTACTAATATCTTTTGAATTATAGAATATTTGCAAACTAGAGTATTTAGAATCTATATCATACAAATGTCAAAGAAATAACACAATGGGACCTACAAAAAATTGAAGGATGAAAAAACACATTTTTGTGTGTTTGGGATGTGCTTGGGATGTCTTTGCATTCATCTATTGTTCAAAATTTGAACACCTAAACTTTAAAGGGTTAATCATGCTTTTGCTTCAAAGTATATCATTACAAATTGAAATTCAATTTTGTTTGTTTCTTTTGAATGATAGTTTCAATTTGTACAAAGTAATTCAATTATTTTTAATTTTTATACATAAAAATATGCATTTGATATTTTTTGAATAAAAATCATAATTTTTGAACAAAAACTTAAGAATTTTTACATAATCAAAGTTCAAAAGTTGCTATTATGTGAGCCAAGGAGTGTGAGATTGAGCCTAAAAGACTATACACCTATGTTATAGGTGTCTATATTATAGAAATCTTTCGTGATTTTAATATAACTATATTATAGGTGTTTATATTATAAACACCTTCAATGATTGTACAATATCTATTTATACATGTATTCAAAGCTTACATTCTAGCATTTTTATGCTCACACACTGGCATCATTACTCAAAGTTCGATCGGTTTCACTGAAGTTAATTGTGAAACACATAGATTTCCACTTGGTATTGGTTGTAATTTATAATCCAAATTAAATTAAAATAAAATAAAAATTAATGTAGATCTTTGTTTGTGGTTTGATATATTTAAAATGAATATCATGGACTTAAGTGACCTAAGACCATTTTGAGCATTGACCTAATGTTTTTTGTTGGGTGTTTAATGAAATGATCTTATCTTGTGCATCTTTTGGTAAAACTTGCAACTTACAAGCATTTATGTGAATCCAATTGTTCAACAATACTTTCAATCTTGTATAGAACTTGATGGGCCTTGAAGGCCATATTAGGAAGATAAGTATATTGCTTAGGAGTGATGTTTTGTCCAAATAATTACTTATTCATTTAAAGCAATGTTTGAATCTTAAAAAAAATAACCTTCTATTATGACAAATTGAGGAAATTAGTATAAACTTCATATTTGTACAAAGATATAAACAAATTTATGCAAAAATTCAATGAAGAATTGGAGTGTCAATCCTTCTAAGTATGAAAAGCCTAATTTTGAATGCAAAGTTTTTTTTTTGTGATACTTGTCACGGAAGATAAACAAATTGAGATTCAAAATGCAAGCAAAAGTCTCTATATATATGTTGGATTTATATTTGATGACACATAGTACTTCCAATGTGAATCATTATTGCACTTCCTACATGTTTTAAAAGCTAAAAAATGGTCATGCATTTTATAGGGAGTGCTAGCATGTGAGCATAGAATCTATAACCCCGTGAACCTAAAAGTCTATATTATAGACACCATTTATGGTTATAGATGTCTACCTATATTATATACTCTTTTGATGTTCAGTTATAGTCTATCTATATTATAAGTACATATATTTTAAACACCTTCAAAATGGTTGTAGGTACATACCTACAATTAGGTTCAAAGTGCATAGGTTCACATGCTAGCATCTTTGAGTGTTCTACATAGATGGTGCCATATCTGAGCATGAGGACATTTATACATTAAAATGACACCTATACATTAAATTAGGCCATTTGTTTTGATTGTTTATTTCTTTATTATGGTGAGATCTTCGAAACTATGCATCTCCTATTTGTATTTATGATACCGTTAAAAAAACTCTCTATGAAGAAGGGTGTATGGACTTTGTTTTGTCGGGTTATGACTCACAATAGAAAAAAGATTGAGTTTCAAAGTTTTATGAATTCAAAAATTATTTTAATTTTAATTTGATTATACTATGACTATGACAATGGTACAAGGCATAGCAGCCTAAATGAAAAAATAAATGTTTTTGAATTATCCACCCAATGGTGAATGTCTCCCTATATTTCAGTAGATTATTTATATTGTAAGAATGAAGTACAATACCAAATAAAAGATTTTCCACAAAACCTTTATAAGAGTTTAACCCTTAAATGACAGGCTTGTAATTGTGGAAATCATTTGTTTTGTCACACTGTGAATTGTTGGATTAAAATAATGCAAAAGCACTCATTGGAAGACAAACTACTGTAGATGATCATTCCTTTTTGCACAAAATTAGGAGGATGAATAGTTGCACTTCTGTCCTACCAAGGAGAGATTCTTTGTCATTCATTGGCCAGAAAACGTCCTCGACGGTGTTTGTGGGTTAAATGGTTAACTTCGACCACAACATTCATGAAATGAATATCATAAATTCCACTTGGCATTCCATGGTGAAATTCCTGCTTTATGAGCCCCAAATAATCTTCTCAAAAAGCCAATGCTATTTTAATTTAATTTTAATTTTAAAACAAATGGGAAGACCCCACAAATGCCAATGTTACTTCACTTCTCTCGTCTAAACTTATCACGTTTTCAATATAACCATTTTATTGCAGGACACTAGTCTTGCATTCTGAGTTTCTGACCCCGAATAACTAATAACTGCCCTCTCTTTTGCACAGTGACGACTAAATTCAGACCACAGAAAGAAAAAGGGTCCCCCTTAATTATTAAATATCAATCCCCCCCCTCAAGACACCCCCCACCCTTTGTCGTCTACGGCAAAGCCAAGTGTATATTCCCATGCCGCAATCAGACCCCCTCCCATAAAAACGAAATCATGTGCACGAGCACACGTAAGTATCCGTTCAGGTATGGGACCAACTGCGGAACCTTCTATACCCCCCACCCACCCTCCACGGGCACCGGCGACGGCGTCACGGAACGGGCACCGATGCCCGTGTCCAGAAAGAAAAAGAAAGGTGAAATATGGGGCGGAAAGAAATGGCCGGCCGGGGCCGCAGCAGCTTGAGCGGAGGGTGTCCGAAGCATGCATGCGGGATGCGAACGGAACTCCAAATCATGCCCATCCCTTTTCCGCTTTGCAAGGTGCCCCAGAATCGCTTTAGCCTTTGCTTCTGCTAGTTGTGGCACTGGTTTCCCTACATTTCTAAATGTTTGTGTAGGAGTTCTGTAGAGTTTAGTAGAGTTTTTGTAGAGTTTTGTTTGAGTATTGTTGAAGTATTGTAGAGTTAGGACATTCTTGTCGCGGTTTGTGTGATCTGAGGAGAGAGAATTGGAGCGGAGCAAGCAAGGATTGCTTGGTTGTTTTTTGGGTGTGTTTCCGATGAGAGGCACGGGCTGTTGCGCCCGAGGTTCTGCATGCCGAATTTGGTGTGTGTTTAGTTGCCAACATTGCTGCCACTGTTCGCTCTTGAGTTGACATGGTCACCGTCGTTGTTCGGGGACGAGTAGCCAGCCGTTTCTCCTTTGGTAAAGGGTGTTTCTGAGGGAGTTTCGGTCTGGGATTGTTGCTGTTCCGGGAAGTGATTTGTGGCGCCATTTGAGTGCTCCTTTATAAGGTGAGGTTCTACTTTTGCTGCTACTGCTTCCTTCGGTGGTACCTGATGTTTGATATTTCATTTTGGTTTAGAGCTGAGAGCGTGTGTTGTTGGGAGCTTCGATGTTGGTGGAGGTTTATCTGGCCGCGTACGGGAATTAGGGTGTGAGCTTCTTGGTCTTAGGATAGAGTGCGTGGTATGGTGTTTGTTCGGTGGAGTTTTTGGAGTCTTAGGGACGATTGTACTCGGTAATAGTCGCTCCGGCGGTGATGAACACAAATTTTACACAGGGGCGTTCTTTTACATCAAGTGTCTCTGTTTCGAACGAGTAAACCGTGGTTGTTCTTGCTTTTTTTGTCCTCGAGTGAGTGTGACTCTGTCTCCAACTAATTTAAGAACCTTTCACAGGAGTATTTGAATGGCTATTCTTGAATTTGTTGCAGTTTCTCTGAGTTTTGACTTTTCGGCCACCTTTCTTGCCATCTGGTTCCTTCTGGAGCTACGAGAGAAGCCATGTAGTGAGGGTAAAGGTGATAAGTAGTACCCGAACATGGAGAAGTGTATGAGGACAGGTTTGATTACGAAACTAGTCGTTAATGAGCTACTTGTACGGGAGTTTGGTCTTTAGATGTTGATGTAGGTTTAGCAGAATTCGGTGCTCTAGCATTTGAGATTAGATTATTCGTGTGTTGCTGCCTAGCGAACACCGCCCCTTGAAATGCACACCTCTGGTACATTATATCTCCAGAGAATATACACTGAGTGTCCCCGGAGGAGTACTATACCTAGATTATTTATCCATTCAATAGAAAATACTCTTGTACGTTCAGGGATTTGAATCTGTTTATTAATTTTAACATAAATCAATTTCGTGGTTGAAAGTTCAGATTATCATAGAAGGTTTTTGGGGGTGAAGTCTTGCATGCGTCTTGCATGCGTCTTATCTTTAGTTTTCGACAGAGTCTCGTAGGGCTGTGGCTGTGAAGTGTAACGTCTATGTTATTTGGTATTCATAGTTATATGGTTCCGGTTTGTTGGAGTCTGAGTCTCGTTTGTACACTAGTTAACTCGGCTGTGCTGATTGTTTGTGCAGGCTTTGCAGGCAACTTTTGTGCAGTTTAGTTGTCAACTAGCATTTCTGTGAATTTTCTTTAGTAATCATATCCTTCTTTGTACATTTCCTAAATGGTTGACGACCGCCAGTCAGTTCGTTGTGTTGCCTTTTTAGTGGTGGGTGAAGACTTAGAAGCCAAGGTGGAAGCTACAGAATTTCAGAACTAGGGTCTGGCTTGATGCAGCGTCTTTCTGGGTTTCGTTTCATCTGATCTTGTCAGAGGTCAATCTGATCACAACAATAATGATGTCTTTCGATGCTTTACATAAAAGCGGCGGACGTTGCTATGACTGCTGCAAAGGACTCTGAGCTTAGGACGATATCTTTGGACCATTACATGAGGTATGACATGAGGTATATTGTTTGCGTCCCTTTGACATCTGTAGGAGTGTGCTTTCATTGGATCAGTAGAGAGCTGTGGAGAGATCACTTTGGTTTTCAAGAGCCAAACTCTCTTGAGGTCAAATGTTTGTAAATGTTTGAATTTCTTATGGAATTATTCAAAGTGGGAGGTCGTATATTGCTATTGAAGGGACAGTAGACAAATCCATTTTTCATTCGAAGATTAGTGGCCGTAGACATTTAGCCAATCATGCTGACCTAACTTGCTAATTGAAGGCCAAGCAAGTGTGTGTATAGATGAGTTTGTTGTTGGTAACAGGGGTGAGTACAGGAGAGGGGCTAAGGTCTCTGAATGGTTTTACTATCCCCTCCTTAAGTTTTGAGAGCTGGTATTTCAAAGATTAGGGTATGCTGAGTTACGTTTTTGGAGAGCCGTTTGAGATGGCATCTGAATGTCTTCCCTGTGTTGGTTTTGGCAGGAAGCCACTTATCAGCCATCTAGATTCTATCGGTTGATTTGCCATGGCAGACTCTGGTACGCCTGCATCTCCTTCCAACTGTTACAAGTGTGGTGTTCAGCAATACACATTTTGTTACTATGTCTCCCTCAGTAATATGGCCCGCATCTCTGAATCGTTGAATTTTGGTATTGAGCAGAACTGCAGACGATGGAGGGAAGGATAGCTTCTTGTCCTCTACCTCGGAGTCCCATCCAGACTCCCGGATTGTCTGAAAGCCCGCGTTCTGTAGGAAGTCCTCGATACCGTCGGGCTCCTATACAGACTTCCGGGCTCATGGATAGTCCACGCTCTGTTGGAAGTCCCCGGTCTTTGCGGAGTTCTGGCTTTGTTGAAAGCCCTCGCTCTGTGGGAAGTCCTCGGTCTCTGCACAGCCCCCGATTTTCGCCCAGCTCTAGCTTTGGCAAGCAGCCTCAGGTATAATGCTGGTCTTGTTGCGATCTTGAGTGCCCTCTTTGTCCACAAAGGTATTAAAAAATCACACCATTTTAAAACTATTCTTTTACTATGACATTATCACTTGGATGCCAAGTAGTTCACTCATTGGCAGGTTGAGGATATTCTTGCGTTACTTTAAGCATTTTTCACATATTTAGGAGTGATTTTGGGAGATCACTCTAGAGCTGTGGAGAGATCACTTTGGATACAAGAGCTAAACCCTCTTCAGATCAAATGTTTATCTCTCTGTATGAATTTATTATGGAATTTCAAAGTGGGGGGTTGTAGACTATTATCATTCAAAGATCGGTGGCCGTAGCGTTTAGCCAAGTCATGCTTACACCACTTGCTAATTGAAGACCAACCAAGTAGATGAATGAATGAGTTGTTGTTGGTAACAGGGTCAGAATAGGAGACTGGATCAGATCTCTAATATTATTAGTATCCACTAGCTTAGTGATAAATAGATCAGTATACTTGATGCTTATAGCTGCGATTACCTCCTTGCGAAGACAGTCCAAAGCATTGTCTTGCCTTTTGACATTCAAGCTCTTGTCCTGTGCAGCTTCATGCTGAGATGTGTGCAACCTTAGCTGCGCTTGTGAAAAAAATGCACGCTATTGCACCTTCTCTGGATTCCGAGCGGGGTCGATTTCGTAAAGCAGGGATTCAGGCAGTTTGTGCATTGCAGTTGGCTCTTGACAAGGCTCGCTCGCTTTTGCAGTATTGTGCAGATTCCAGCAAGTTATATTTGGTATGTTCGGCATGGTGCATAGGCAATCATGTGATCCTTTGATTGTATTTGGTCTTTTAAATGCATTATCGATATCACACCCTGTTGCGATTGCTGTCTAGTCAAGCTTTCTCTCGCACGCACCTTGTATAATTCGTCTATACACTTGCGTTGCATGCTACCAAATTGGCAATGATGAGCCTTAAATGCAGGCCATTAAAGGTGAATCTATGCTTACTCGGTTTAAGGAGGTAAAAGAAGGACTGGAGACAAGTCTTCGACGAATTGCCGTTCTTGTTTCCCAAGAACTTCATTCCCAGGTTCGTGCCTGCGTGCACCTCGTGATGGTAGATAAGTATGAAGTTGTCGGTCATAAGAGCCCATGAGCATAGTTGGTGTATCGTAATGTCTAACAGATCTAGTAACCATAAGTACCGCTGATGTACGCCTGTAAGGGAGCAGCGTTAAATCTCTTTCTCCATACTTGTCCTGTCTGGCATGAAAGCGTAGGACTTCACATGTCTTTTGAGGTGTGGTCTGGGTTGCTGCTGCACGTGATCGAGGAGTACTCGAAATGATCCGAGATTTTTTCACCAAACATTTGTGTTATGGTATGGTTGCCTTCAATGGACGTGGAACTGATGTATGTTGCATGCATTGTGTCCAGATTAGTGAGCTTCAAGCCGAATTGAGTCGAACACAGTTTCAGCTGGACCCAGCTGAGAAGCAGATAGGGGCTGATATCATATCCTTGCTCCTTCAGAAGCAAAAGGGGCCTCAATATGAGAATCCGGAAGCTGAGGAAGAAACGTTTAGTCAAGTAGCCATCCGGCTGAGCCTAGTGACAGCGGATGCAATTCTGGCTGAGAAACGTGCTTTGAAAAGACTGCTTGAAAAGGCTCGGTATGAAGAAGATCGCCGGAAAGAGTCCGTCACCCTTCACATCCTACAGCTGATGAAGAAATTCAACAGCGTGCTTCGAACGGAGAATGGTTTACAGGCAGTTGGGAATCCATCTCGTTGGCTTGTTTCGGACCGTGGTTGGGGCTCCGGGAAGCTTTCTGCAGAGGGAGAAATTGACAGGGTCCACTCACCCAGTACTCACCCACATTGTGTAGATTGTCGATGCTCCGAAATGGCTTTTCTTGAAACTGTAGATAGACTGGAGGATCTTGAATGTTCAAGTCCAATAACCCCTAGAACGCCACAAACCCCACGCACTCCACAAACGCCGGTTGCCCCGGAGGAGCTTCGGTGCCCCATATCTCTGCAGCTGATGTCGGATCCCGTCATTGTTGCGTCAGGGCAAACGTATGAGAGAGTTTGCGTTGAAAAATGGTTCAGGGAAGGTCATGTGACTTGCCCCAAGACGAGGCAGGGCTTGGAGAATCGCAACCTCACCCCCAATTTCTGCGTTAAAGGTCTGATTGCAAGCTGGTGTGAAGCGCATAACATTCCAGTCCCAGGGCCACCATCTCCTCCTCCATCTCCAGGGTGGAGATGGGAGATTGGATCAACCTCTGAGCTTGTCAAGGTACAGAGCGAGGAGCAAGGAAAAGACGCCCGGGTTGTGCCAGTGGATGACCTTCCAGAAGAGGACATTAATACTCCCAGAGGTCAGGAGTCTGAGAAGGTTCTCAGTACACTGAGTATTAATGAACAATTAGGCACACAAGGAGAAGAAGACGACTTCATGGATGATTCTGGACCTCCTCAGCTTCAAAGTGGTGGTGCGGTTCATCCACTCGAGCTACTACCCGTAGAACAATGGATCGTCAGGTGTGAGGACCTGGTTGTGGGCCTTGCAGAAGGCTCTGTACAGCATAAATACCAGGCTGCCGAGGAGATTCGAATTCTGGCGAAAACCAATGCTAGGGCACGATCACTGTTTGGAGAAAGAGGTGCTATTCCAGCTCTTGTAGAGCTCCTGAGTACAGCAGTTGATTCTGATGACCAAAGCGCACAAGAAATGGTGGCGTTCTCACTGCTCAATGTTGCCATTAGTGATGACAGGTAATGGAGTACTCTTAGAGAGTTTGAATTTTGAACAAGTTCGTTTGAATTTTGAATTTAGGTGTTTCTCGTTAGTTTTCTTATCACCATCACTCTTTTTTTTCTGAATTCCTTGAACGTCATCATTTGCTAACTATAAGACTTGTTAGTGTTGCGTCTACTAGGTACTGTTATTCCAGTTTATGAACATCTTGACAATATGGAAGTATATAGAGTGGAGCTCAGTGAGTCTAATAATCAGAAGGATCCCTATCACGATGTCTTTTGGCAGTGCTGGTACTTTAGAGGCTGAAGGACTGAATGCATTTGCTATTGTGCACAGGAATAAGGCCGCAGTTGTAGCCGCGGGAGGTGTTCCTCTTTTTGTGGAGTTACTGAAAGCAGGAGCTAATCGAGCATGCAAAGAAGCTGCAGTGGCGGCTTTTCAGACCCTGTCCTGCTTGAACGAGAACAAGGCTTGTATAGGCTCCTCTGGAGCAATTCCTCTCCTCGTACAGCTGCTGATCTCTGGCTCAAATCAGGGACGCAAGGATGCTTTGACCACATTGTACAATCTTACCATCTTACTGGGCAACCGGCCTCGTGTGGTGCGGGCTGGCGCAGTCCCCATCTTAGTGCATCTTCTGAGCTTACGCAAAGTGGATCTGTTAGAGAAAATTTTGGCCTTGTTATACATCCTGGCTTACATTGAAGAAGGGCGGTCCACTATCGCTAACACGGAGGGTGGTATAGCTGTGCTGGCTGAAATCCTTGAGACGGGAAGTATCAAGGAGAAAGAGCATGCCGCTGCCACCCTATTGTTACTCTGTACCAACAGCTTGCAGCATAGCCAATTGGTGTTGCGGGAAGGAGTGATTCCTGCTCTCGTCTCCCTCTCTGTGGGCAATAGTCCGCGTGCGCAAGACAAAGCTCAGAAACTCCTTCAACACTTCCGTGAACAACGTCAGAAAGAAACCGTGTTCTCACACTCAGCCCCACTCAGTATGAGCCTCAGTATGGGAGCGCTTGGTGGTGAGGCCACCTCTGAAGCCGAGCCGCAACAGGAGTCCTCTACCTCAAATAGTGGTGCTTTTGGCACTGGCCTTCGAAAGGAGGAAAAGAAAAAATTCGGGAAATCGCGATCTGGTTCTCTGGGATTTATCTGGAAGTCCAAGGTGCAGCTTCCCCTCTACCAATGTTAATGTGTTCTACATGACTGTATACAAAATGTTCAAAATACCTCAAGCTCTTCTATGGGCGACACTTTTTTTTTTGAGGGTGCTCATTCCTTTTGTATTGGATGCCTCTGCCATCTTATTCATTGATTGCTCCGGTAACTTTCGTGTAAGCGTTTTGGCCAAGTTGTGATTGCTCTCTGATGAAAAGGTGTAATCTTTTGACCTATTGGATATAATTGCTTAGTGATTTGTTTCCTCTGACTGGTTTTTTAGATTGATGTTGCGATATCCTGTAATCATCCACTAGATAATGATTCATATCGTACTGCACAAAACTGCTCATAATGATGACATCTACAACTTGTCAGCCATCTTTAACCCTTCAGTTCCCTGGTGACCACTTGCTGGTCTTTGGGAGTTTGGAAATCATATTAGCTGCAAATCTGTTCCCAGGAGTTTTGTGCAGATCATGATTTATGAGGCGTAAGCCTTGAGTAAGGTAACTTTGCCTATGACAGGCAGAATTTTGGACCAGCCTAATGCAGGCCAAAGATTTCATGAGCAGTACATTTCACATGACACATGTACTGCTCATGAAGTTCTGGGCATGCATTAGGCTGGTCCAAAGTTGGCCTGTCATAGGCAGAGTTACCTTATGTGTTTTGTCATGATAAAAAAAATGATGATCAATATGAAAGGAATGTGATCATGAGAAAAGTAATGTTTATTTGTGTCGTTTGCAGAGGATAAAGTGAAGACATGTCACTGGGTTTTGTCACAATAGAAGGAAGTTGATTCCTACATGATTGAAACTAGAATTTGGGACAAAAAAATCTACTCTTCATTGAGACCATTTCCTACAATCAATTCTTCACCAAATTTTAAAACTAACTACAAAGTTTGAAAGCTGTGAAAGTAAACTTAAAGTGTACCAAACAAGGAGAAGTAATAATCAAAATATTTAGAAATAATAAACCTAAATCATTATTAGGAGGATCTGAAAGTTGTTTTAACCCCTAAAGCCCCAAGGGTGTTTACTATCTAAAACCATTCAAAACTACCACTTTTGTTGTGTTCACCCAAAAGAAAAAGAAAAAGAAAAAATTTGGAATTTAACCATAGGATCTTGGACAAAAAGTTTTTTTTCAAGAAGGTGCTTAGATTGCCCAAAAAACAAGATTGTCCATAACTTTCTCATCCCTAGTCCAAATAGATTGAATCAAAGCTTCACATGTAGATTAAAATATATTATTTCAGAAAAAAATTAATTAATTAATTATTTTAATTTTTTGTGATTTATTTTGTGCTACTTGCCGACCTCTTTTTTTGGCTTATTGTGCCATAACTTTTGCTCATAGTCACCAATTGAAACAAAAATTATGTATCCCCAAAGCTCTTGGCAAACTACACAACTTCAAAAAAATTCAAAAAAATTCACTGCAAATTGAGATAATAGGAACATACCCAAACCCAAATTGTCCCTAAGGAGACAAACAACTCTTTAGGGATTAATCCCTAATATTCTTTAACTATGTTCCACCAAAAAACATTCAAAATTGACCATTTTGATGACAAACGCCTACAACAAACGATGAATAAAATCTCACTACATCTTATCATAATTTCAAGTGGTAGACTACTTCATTATGATGTAGGATAAATATGGGAGTTTTTTAACTGCACAGATTGCGAGATTATAGTGTTTGAAGTTGAAAAAAATATTTTGGATGGTATCCAAATTATGGGCAGCTCTAATTTGGGGAGGCTTTCGTACAAGTTAATTTCACTTTTTTGCTTGAACTTTCTTTTGCTTTCTTTTTATCACAGAGTTGACCACATGTTCAAAAAATTTATAAAATTTAAAATTAGGGAACATGTACCACAAAATTCTATTGGGAACTAGCTCTTTAAAATTACACAAAGCCATTTTTTCAACAATATTTTGGCATGCACATATACTAATTTCTTCAAATTGTGAATGGTGGAGTTCTAGTTTTCAGCTAGCTTTAGAAGTTGGGAAAAAAAATTCACCCAAAATTTGTGGCTTCAGTAAGCTTGATCAATCTATGGCTTAAAACATCCAAGTTGAACATATTGGTCACATAGGGCGGGAGGAGTCCAAATCAAGGTTTGGTATGTTTGATTTATCATGGGTTGATATGGTTACCAATTGCCATTTCCTTTGAACACCCATGTTCTCCTTTTGCATGAAGATATTTTTCTATTTCATAAAATATAATTTTAGAAAATTCAACATTAAACTCAAAAAATTCATAGTATTTAACAACTATCTCACATAGCTTCAAAAGCCATTTACTTTGTGTGTAGTCATTAGCAATGCAATCATTCATTGACTTGATGAGTATGTACTTTTGTTGCTTACACAAAATGTGGAAAGTCATTTCTTCAACATTATATGTCTACAAAGCCCTTATACATTAATTTGAGTTGCATATAATGTTCTTTGAATCATCTTATATAACATTATTAAAGTAGATAAATTTTATTATATTCAGCTCCAATCTAAACTCTATTAAGTGCATTTGAACCACACCATTTAGATTCCTCTATACTTCCATATCTAAGTGTGCCAACCTATCAAATTCTTGTTTTGGAGGTATACTTAGGCACCCTCCAAGGTCATTTGAGGAAGTTGGTTATAAGTATCAACTTAAATATTCTTTGACCAAATCGATATGTGCATTCCTTGTTTCCAATAAAAACTTGAAAGTCATTCACTAAACATTAATAATAAGAACAAAATAAGGTCATTTCATCTTAGCCTTTAAATTGTTACATTACATTTTGCAATTCTTTTGAATGAAATTTTGACAATATCTTCAAAAATTCTTATGTAAAGCAAGAAGTTATTCTAGCTTTTCAAATAGTCAATCTGCAAAAGAAACAAATTTGTATTTAAAGATGGATATTTATTTTTCTAGTTTTTAAAAAATTTGGAAAATCAAAAACAGTATTTGAAAAGATTTGAAAAACAATTCTCTTGTAGAATATTTTTTTTATCTAGATGGAAAACTTTTGTTCATTTTATTTATTTGTGAGATAGATAAAACAAAATACTAATCTTTGGTTTGACACCCGTCCTTGACAAGATGGATGAAGGGCTTAGAGTATTTTTTACTCTACTTTGAATACAAGGTGAAACACCTAAAATTGTCAAAATAAGAAATTCAATATAGTTGGAGGCATATTTTAAGAAGAAAAAACATTTTTTGTAGTATTAGCAATTGAAAATCATGAACTTTTTTTTAAATTATAATTTTTGGATAAGACTCAATTATGCAATTATTAAGAATTTTCATAGTAGAAGCTCCCTAAGCTACTGGAACTATCATATAAGCTAGTCTTAAAACTAAAATGTAGAATAGCAATGGTCAATCACTCACAATATAATTAATGCTTTAATTTCACTTTGGAAGATACTTTCAATAGAACACTACTTGTTAGAAATGGGTAAACAAATGGTTTAAGGTGTTTTCACCTTATGTCAACTCTTTAGAGTGAAAGGGTGGATGCTATTAGAACATTGCCACCCTTATTTGGCTAAGTAGCCTGGACTAGTAGGTGGGCAACCAATTCCACTTTTCTTCTCCTACCGTGGCATATTCTTCATATATGAAGCAATCGGGCCCGGTTAAAATCAGTCTAGATTCACTAGGATGCAAAGCCGCTCACTTCTTGGTTGGGTCAACATTCCACCACATTCTTGTGATCATGGCTTGTTTCTTATGGTTGGCTTTGTCATTCTCCATTGAATGAGTATATCACAACGATTTTGAAGAACTTGAGCTTCAAATACAAGAATTACACACCAAATTTTTAAGGGTTTTATTAATTTAAGAAGTTGCAAGTAGGGAGACGGTGGAGGATGGTCAAAATTTGCTAGAGACGAGCTCTTCCATTTTGAGCCCTGCCAAACAATTGCTTTTAGTTCTACTATGCTTCAACTTTATAAGTTTGTAACTAATTCCACAAAGGTCCAAAAAATATAAAAACAACTTGGATTAGATGCCAATTCCATTTTTCTTCCTACGAAAATTAATTGAATTATTTTTCAAGGATTTTAAATTAGATTCCTCCCAAATGCAATCAACTTTTAAGAGGTTGCTTTGAGAGTAGACTACCTTAGCATGGCAAAGTGGCCATCCGGCCTTTAGTGGCAAAGCTCTCAACCTCTAAATGCCCAAGGTCCTTTTTTGAGCTTCTACAAATTTGCTCTAAATGGAACAAAAAGTCAACATTTTTATAAATTGTATCAATTTTTTTTAAATTGTAACCATACAAATTCAAACTAAATGTGTTAAGAGATCACATTGGAAAAAAAATTAAAAAAAATATCACTTGTGGATTGAAAGATTATAATGTTTAATCATAAGGGTGTTAAAACTGCAAAAGTGATTTGAAGACTTTTAATCCTCTTTTCACATGTCAAATCTAAAAAGTTGGTCACCAAAAAAACATGAGGACAAAGGGCCTAACATGTATTAACCCCAATCAATTTATGACCTTTCAAAATCTACTCTACAATTTTTTTTAAAGAAATTTCTAATGTGATTTTTTTCCTTCAAGATCCAGTGTATTTGAGGCTCATTTCCAAGAGCCCTCACCGCCCATTACAGAAAGTCGAGATTGCAATGGATACCCTTCCACAAAACCTCGAATGGAAAATTCATAATCAACATTTTTCATAATCGGATTTTTGATGCTAAAACTAGACTTCAAAGAGAATTATTTCAGAAATGTAAACTACTAAAAATAGCAACTTGGTTAGGGTTTTATTTTAACTTCAAAGTACCGTCCAACACCAAAATTTTCATGCCTCAAGCATTTTAGGGGTTAACTTTTGCTGCATTTTTTTTCTTCCAAGGCCACTCCACTCGCATGGGATAATAATAATAATAAATAATGATTTGGAAATATCGTCTTCGTGTTCATTCAGGGCATTCGAGAGGATAACGAGTGCATTGTCGTACAGTACACTGTCATTGTGCTCTGGGAAAAAACAGTACAACAACTGAAAACTGCCACCCCATGAACTGTTGCCTGAGAACCCTAACTTAACTTAACTTACATCTCTATTCAAAACTTCCCATGTGCAGGTGTTTGATGATCCATGTGACCATGTGCGCGGTGAATACTTCCCTCTCCCTTTTTCGAGCAGGGACAACCCACAAAGTCAGGAATTCCTGACCTTGCCTGCTCCTGTCACCGACGTATGTACGTACGTATGTATGTCCAAGCCAATCTAACAATAGGCTCGGCGACAACCACGGTATGTTTCCACTATTAATATCCCCCCGTCACGATAGGCGCAAACCAATACGCCCGAGTTCGCGGTGAGCTTCTCTAACGTGGGTACCCCACCCACCCACCCCAAAAAAAAAAAATGCCACTTTTGGCTTCGGTGACCAGTAAGGTGGGTACACCCAAAATCGCCACTTTTTGCTACTGAGCCTAGTTACTACTATTAGACTGGTCAAATTTTCATATATTCTTGTTGGCAAGTGAAAGGAGGTTCCAACGCACCAGAGAACATGGCATTTGGACACCGTATGCAAAAGTTATTAAGGGTCAAAGTTTGTTTCTGAAAGCGCTCCATCCAAATAGGTACATAACTGATTTTGGAAATGTACACAACCTGTAGATGGCGCTTTAAGGTCAGGTGCCATTTGGGGGGTGCCTACCTTAGTTACTATTATTAGACTGGTGAGAAATTTTCATGCTGATTTTCTTTGGCACTTGATAGGAGTGGTTCGAACGCACCCGAGAATGCGACATTTGGATATCGTATGCAAAAGTTATGAAGGAACAAAAAGTTGGTTCTAAAATTTTTTTTTTAAATCTCTTGGCATGGGCACACAATCAGTGGTTTTGGAGATGTGCGTAAAGTGAAGATGGCAGTTTAGGATTAGTGGCGCATTTGGGAGGGGGGGACCACCTTATCTCTATCTGAGAAAACCTCCTTCAGTTTGACAACTCTATATTCCCTGCATTATAGGGGGCAATTGACTTCTCTCTCAAGGCATACTATTTAGTAGCATGCACTGTTACTGCACTGCCCTGACTCTATAGTAACATAGATGGTGTGGAATATTTCACACCCAACAGTACTTCATTAATAGCTAAGTGGACAGGTGGAGGCTCAGGTGTGATGAGCCGGGTGCATGAAGGAAAGGCAACACTTGAGTATGAAGACAACTGAATGGTAAGTTATGGGGTAGGAGCTTCAAGCTGCAAGTAAGTTGCATGTTAAGCATAAATTAATTTTCTGGACCATGCCAATGGCATTGTGAATTTTCTGGACAATGAATGAACAATGACATTAAGTTACAAGGCATCCAATGGGTTGATAGCACATATCATTGCAATTCTTAAGTATCCTTCATTAACAAGTTTTCAAAATTCATTGAAAAAATTGGTCCAAAGGGCTTTGTATGCCTGGCTTCAAGGATTAATATTGTTGAATATAAATCTTCAGTTGAGTCTTGACTATAAGGTAGGTACACCCAAATGTGCCACTGACCTTAAACCGCCATCTTTACTCCGTGTACATCTCCAAAATCAATTATGTACCTATGTGGAAGAAACCATTTTAGAACCATACTTTGTTCCTTAATAAATTTTGCATACCGTATCCAAATGTCACATTCTCTGGTTAGTTGGAACCTCCTTTCACTTGCCAACAAAAACATATGAAAATTTGGCCAATCTAATAATAGTAATTGGACTCGGTAGCAAAAAGTGGCGGATTTGGGTGTACCCACCTTATTAATAGTAGTTGCAAGTTAGACTTGTTGCAGTAGTTCAACAACCAGTGGTAATTTTTTTCCCCAACAGATGCATTCTTTGTTTCGACAATTAACACTAAATTCATCCATCAAACCTACTAGGTCCACAATGTCCTTATACGGTTTAGAGTAAATTGAAAGTAATCTTTGCATGGGTACATGGTTATAACTTTATGTAACTGTCCATAATACGGTAAAAGGTAAAAGAAATTCATATCACTAAGGCAAAGTGAGGCTCAAGAAATAAAAGAATTAAAAAGAAGAAGAAAATGTCCAATGTGTAAGGGGAAGTAATAACTTAATCAAAGTCATAAGAGCAAAGAAAAAGATTCAGAAAAAAAGGCTAAAGTTAGAGCAAAATATCATTCCAACTAAATGTAAGAGTAAAATTAGGGATAACATTGCTCTATCATGGATGACTTCACACATTTTTGGATTAATACATGTGTTTTCATCCATATTTTTCATATTTCATCCAAAAGGTTGTCATCCAACTTCTAAGGTAGGAGGTCTTTAAAGTGACCATTTACCAACGAGTTTGCAATTTGGAGGAACTTGACTTCTTGAAATATTTTTCAATACAGTTTCCTTCAAAGATAAATGGAATTGGCATCCAATGTAAATCATTTCATATTTTTTAAACCTTTGTGGAATTAGTTCATTATTAAGACATTGAACAAAGGAATATGTTCTTTGGTGTTAGATCACTTTTAGAGTGTAGTTGCTTTACGGACCTCCTACCTTATGCATGCCTATGAGCTAGCTATTGGCTAATTTTTTGCATGTAAAGTTTTTTACACATAGAGATCTAAGTGTCTTTTAGGGGATAATTGTGGGTGCAAGTTCTAAATTTACATCCATTGCTTTCCAAAGTATCCATGTATAGGGTGGATACATCCAAAATCACACATTTTAGAACATCTACCAAGAAAAACTTCGACCCTTCATAACTTTAATTCAAAGGTTGTGTCTTTTGGTGGGTTAGAACCACCTTTCACTTGCCAACAAGAAAATATGAAAATTTGACCAATTTAATAATAGTAACTAGGCACAATAGCAAAAATTGGCATTTTGGAAGGTACCCACCTTACATAGCACCAATGGGTAACATTACATGTTTTTCAGCCCCTGTGGAGGGTTGCGAGTTCCCCAGGGTTCCCAGAGTCTGAAGCTGTCTGGAATTGTGCCGCAGCAGCTGCGTGACATGGCACAGCGACTGCCACATCATACAAAAAAAAATTTAAAAGAAAAAGAAAAAAATTGTTCATCTTGTTTTTCTATTTTAAGATTTTAAGATTTTAAGAATTTAAATTTTTTTTTTTTTTTTCTGACAGCGGCCGTTCTTTTGCTGCCGGGGGAACAGCGCCGGTAACAGGCCTGAAACGGCCCTCCAGACCCCCAAAAAATCATCTAATGTTCATTTAGATGCTAAAATATACTATTTGATCGCCCTTGAAGCACTTTACTTTGCAAGTGCCTTGAGCATTGCAAAGGATTTTTCTTATTAGAATCTAATTTTAGAATTGCTATAGTTCATAAGTATAATAGAAATGGATGCATGTAAGCTTAGCCTTGAAAGGATGAGACCTAAGGTAGTAGCACCCATAACTGTCACCTCTAAACTTTTGGAAAGTGAATAGATATGATTACAAGGATGTACTACATCTGAATATCAAACCCTAGTGTTGGTATTAGATGCATGTATAGTCATAACTTATCCTCACATTGTCCAAATAATCCATTTGAAAGTGCATAGGGATTATTTTTCTCTTGCTAGTAGGGTCCAATAATTTTTTGGATGTGTATTAGTAGACATTATGTCCAAACCCCTTAAATTAATGTTTATGAGTGTTGCTACCTTATCACCAAGGTACTTTGTAAGAAATGAAATTATTTTTGAATCAATTAGAGCATTCATCATTTCTATAATGAATGAAAAGTCATCAATTAGCCTTTTTTTGAACTCAAAACCATTAAAGAGTTAACTCCTAAAAGATAAAGTGTGTTTTTTTTCCATAAAAAGGCTCAAAACTAACATTTCTATTGCAAGGTTCAAAACTTTTAAAAGTTTGTTTTTTCTACATATCTAACCATCAGATCTTGCACTAGACTAGTACTCCATATGAGATTGTGTAGGAGAAATTTTAGAAAATTTGACTATATAGATTGCAAGATACAATCATTTAACCCCTTAATACTCAAAATGGGTTGTTTTGATGGCAAAGGTTCCAAAAAACTAGTGAATGAAATCTTGTTTCATTTTACTGTATAATCTTGTGGTAGATTACTTCATTATGGTATATTAAAAAAATTGGAGGTTTTAACAACATAGATTGCAAGATTATAATGTTTGAAGTTAGAAATTAGGGGTGGGGTGGGGGTGGTTCTACATTCTAGGAGGCTTTTGCACAAGCTAATTTAACTTTTTTGCTTGAAATTTTATTTCTTTTTTTTGTGATAAAGTTGTCCATATATTCAAAATTTTCATAGCATTTCAAATTGGAGAACTTTTACAAAAACATTCCAATAGAAAACTAGCTTCAATAAAATTCTCATATAAAGTTGTTTATTCAACAATTTTGGTTTGCACATACAATACTCTCTTCAAAATGTTTCTAGCTCTAAGAAAAAGAAAAAAAAGTAGCCTAAATTTTATGGCTTTGGTAGGCTTAATTAATATATAGCTTAAAACACTCAAGCTGAACTAAAGAACTCAAGGGCAATTGGGCAAGAAGAAGGCGGGTCAAGATTTACTATGCCTGACTCATCATTGATCAATGACATTGGATAAGTTTATCACATCCTATATCTTTTGAACACTCACATTTCCCTTGTGCATGAAGATCTTCATGTGCTCAACAAAATATAATTTCTGAAAATTTGGCATTAAATACACAAAAATTAAAATTACTAGCATCAATCTCACAAGCCACTTGTTTGAAAAATCAAAAGTTATGGATGAATTTTAGAGAGGGGTTGGAAGGGACATTCTTTTCAACACTTTTAAAAATCCTCTTTGAATTTTGTTTATAGCTTTTGATTGGAGACTCAAACCCTCAAATGATTGTTTGGAGATGAAATTTTGCTTGATTTTCTACCTCAACTTAGTTCAAAGTTTTTTGATAAAATATATTCTACTACGCTTAATTGAGGTATGAGATTCTACTTTGAACACAATTTATGCTTTTGACTGAACTATGAGTGGTTGAGATTCTACTAATCCTAATTTACATATCCCACATTGGTTATTTTCCCTCCTACCACCCTTTTTGAATAAATAGTTTGTATTCTCATCTCTTTAAATACAAAACAAGTGGCATGTACAATTACATGAGATATTTCCCAAATAATTTGATTTTGTTAACTTTAATGCCAAATCTTCTAAAATTGTATGTCATGGAGCAATTGTCTCCGTGGTACCCTATCCTTGTACTTTGTTCTCAGTTTAAGGTTCCTAAGAAAGTGTCAGAAGTTTTCAATGCAGGCTGAAAATTTGTCCTAGCCCCTGCTACCTTAGTTCTTTTGGCCATTATGATGAAATTTTTTCTCCAAATGTAAATAACCATGTCTGTGTTGTCCTCCTTTCATCAAAAGTAAGATATTTCCTCCATAACTCCTCATAGGCAAAATCTAATTGTAAATTATTCTTTTGTGGAGCAAGAATGTGCTTGTTGTCTCTACATCCAAAAAAATTCAAAAAATGTAATGAATATTTTTGTTCTTAGTGAGTTGTCCCAAATTGCTATGTTGCCCCCTGAAATGTTGTTTTGTCCTATAATGATTAAAGTGAAAATAATTTTTTTTGGCACCCTACTAGACTAGATTCTTTGGCACTATTGATTTTGATTTAAAAAATTTTAGGTTGAAGAATTGTGTTGAGAGTCTAGGGAAAAAATTAAAAAAAAAGACCTGATTTTCATTCTTTAAAAAATAGTTATGTAGAAACAAGTACAAGATTGAAGGAAGAAATAAATCATTAGTAGCCCTAAGATGAAATACCTAATCCCAACAGTGAGATTGTTCTAATAATTAAACTAGACTCTATGAATTTTTTATTTATTTTTTAAACTGTAAAATTTGAATTAAAAACAAATCCTACAAGTTTAATGTTTAATGAGATCATAGAAACTTGCCCGGACCTTACAATATCCCCCCGAGGGGACACTTTCTCGCGGGCACTTTCTCGGGGACACTATGATCTCGGGACACTGTTCCGGGACACTTCTTGATCCTGTAGGGGGGTAGGTGGGTGGGTTGCAAGGTACAAATGCACTGACACACTCGCAACTCACTGAAAGGCTTTCAGATTTCCAGACTTTTTTTTTTGAGTTATGTGTTCCCAACCTGCAGCTGGTGGTACTCATGATTCCTGGGAACTTAACTTACACAAGCAGTTTTTTTTCTGATCCGCAACTCAGATTCTGCCCGCCCACCGCTTGATGATTTGGTGTCCCCGTGATGGGTGTGCGGCCCGGGGGCAGCCGGCAGCTGCAATGAGTTCCATTCAGGCGGGGGGGCTCAGCACGCAAGGAGAGGCAAACCAGAAATCGCAGCAGCGTCTGCGTCAATATCATCAACCACATGTGGAATCGGATATGTGATGATAAAATTTGGGATCGTGTGGCAGTGCCACTCATTCGAGGTAATTAAATGCGATAGTGTGTGTGTGTGTGCGCGCGTGCACGTGTCCCTCAACACGACTAGAAATTAACGTGGGGCTGCATAGAGCAAGAGAAACGTGTCCCAAAATGGATCCACAACTAAGCTCGAGGGTGACGTGCTTACGTGCTTATTACCACGCTGATTTTTTTTATTTCGTTACCTCGGAGAAGCTTTTTGTCAATTCACATATTTTAAACCCCTAAACGATCAAACAACGGGGTGGGTGGGGTGGGGTGTTGGGCAACATAGCAATTTGAGGTAGCTCACTAAAAACAAAAATGTTTGCTATGTCTTTTGAAATTTTTATTGGATGTAAGGACAAGAAGTAGCTTACTGCTACACCCAATGTTCTTACAATTGAATGTGCCTATGAGGAGCTATGGGGTAAAATGTGTTTTTTTTATGGACAAGAGGCAATACAAGCAAGGGTATTTACACTAGAGCAAAATTTGCAATTGCAATGCCTAGAGGAGCTTGGACATGGCCTTGGGCATCTTTTTGCTCCAAATTTTGACTAAGGTACTTCTCCATCATTTTTTTGGACTCTACAAGGAGGTGGTGGCAAGGAAGCGGTTGTTCTTTGGATTCCCTTGGCCTCACGAGGTAGTTATTCCTAACTATCACAATTGAACTTTATACCTAAAGGTCCAAACACCATTTTTTGGCAATATAGTAATTTGGGTAGCTCACTACAAATAAAGCTTCTAATTTTTTCTTTGAAAAATTCATACAACATGTGCCCAAGGAGTAGTTTAAAGGCCCAACAATTTTCATAACTTTTGACTACATGGTTAAAAAGATTGCATGATATGTAGTTTTTATTACTCAACAGATAGCCCAGGCAACTCAAAAAAAACTTTCAAAATCATTTTTTTTTAAAATAAAAATTTGAAATTGGATCTCTAGCGTTATTTAGATGTAAAAGCTTTGAGTCACTCCATTTGTATTAACCCAAAAAATACAAGCATGCGTTTTTTGGCAATATAGAAATTTTTGGCAATAACTTGTGATTGGAAATTCCTATATATTTTTAAGTTAAAATTTTAATAGAAGGTGGGGACGAGGAATATCTTTCATATGCACCAAATTTCATGACATTTGGAAACATGAGTAAAAAGTTATGGCCTAATATTTTTTTTTCTCAGCTGGGTTGCCTGGGCAGTCAAAGTAGATAAGAAAATATCACTTTTTTCATAAAAAAAGACTTGAAATTGGTTCTAGAGCTATATGTACACAAAAAGCTTTGAATCATTCCATTTTGATTAGTGAATTATGAGATGCTAACTTTTTGTTTGCGGACAGTTATGAATTATCTACTCTAAAATAAACTTTGAAGTCCTTTATCTTACTCTTTTTTCAATAGTTTTTGAAAAAATAAAACCATAGGATGTAGATTGTTTATTATAACATTGAAACCACTGAGATTGACATTTTTCAATTCCATAACTAAATTCATAACAAATTTTTATTTTGAATCATTCTCTATTTCTTTCTACTTACTATTTTTTTCCTATATGTTGTACAACTCCAAATGATGTGAAATTTTTTAAGCATGTAGACAACTTGTCTAGGAAAAGAATGCAAAGAAGCACCACCATTTTGGACATTTTCTTTTATAGAAAAGTGAGCTTGTGAAGTGTACCTGCATTGTTTTTCGCAAGGCCCAAAAAATGATTTCAATGAATTTGAATGCTTATATCTTGCAATACATGTTGTGAAAATTTCTAAATTTTTTACCACATGTTCTTGAGTCAGCATACTACAAGATCCTAGGGATAAATATATCAAAAAAAGTTTTTTCTTCAAAAATATGTACTTGTACTAGAAATGGCATTTTTGGAGCATTTTTGATGAAAACATGGTCAAAGAACTTAAGGGGTTAATGAGATGAAAATTATGAAGAATTCTAGTTTGCGGGTATCTATGGCATCCTGGTAACCGCAAACTAGAATTCTTCATATATTTCATCTCATTAATCAAAATGGAATGATTAAAAGCTTTCCACATTTAATAAATCTAAAGAACCAATTTCAATTTTAATTTATTTTAAAAAGTGAATTTGAAGATTTTTTTGAGCTTCCCAGGCTGTCCATTGAGCAACAAAAACTACATATTATATAATAACTTTTTAACCCCTAAAGGATTGAGGTATATTTTGGGCAAAAATTGTGGAAATTGGCACATTTTAGGGCAAAGAGAAAAAAATGACAAAAAAAAGTTTATTTTCAAAATTTAACCATAGTAATTTGTACTAGACTATTATGGGAATGCGTGGAAGAAATTTCAAAATCTTTGACCGCACAGATTGAAAGATTATAATGTTTGAAGTTAGAAGAAAAAGGTTTTTTTCAACCTTGCCGACAAGGCCAACAACTTTTAGTTCCTCCTATAGTGTGACTTTTACACTACATATGGTTATTTTTTGACATTTTCATCTTGAATCATGTTTGTTACAAACCTGCCAAATTTCAGAAGTAAAGAGGGAGTCTTGCAAAAGTTTCCTAAAGCTGCCCAAACTGCCCAAGAAATTCAGGGCAGTATAACTTTTGATCCAGGCACCCGATTGGAAAAAAATTTAAATTGCCACTAAGGGGATATATGTTCACACTTCACACCTTGTGGCAAAATTTTGTGAACATCCAACCAAAATTGACTTTATAAGAACCTACCCGGATTTTTAGTTGTCCATTCAATAGACAATTGTCCTTTAGGGGTTAACCATATAGACAAAAGTTATGAAAATTGTTGGGCCTTAAAGCTACTCCTTAGGCACATGTTGTGTGAAATTTTCAAAGAAAATAAATAAATTTGTTCTTCATAGTAAGCTGCCCCAAAGTCACTATGTTGGCCAAGAAATGATGTTGTGGGAGTCAAAACACAGAGAGTGCCTAGAGTGAAATTCAAATGCGCAAAGAATCCCTAGAATGAAATACTAATTTGACAATCTACCATGAAGAAAAATATTATTGCAAATTAAACGGATTTTTTCATTGACATTCAAGGGAATAAAAGCTAGAAAAGGTCATTTTTATAATAAAACCCCTAACGGTTTGAGGCCTTTTCTAAGCTTCTACAAATTTGCTTTAAACTAAAAAACCAACATTTTGATAAGTTATAACAACTTTTTTGGAATTGTAACCATACAAAGTCAAATCCGACATGTTAGAGATCACATAGGAAAACAAAAGAAAACAATATCACTTATGGATTAAAAGATTATAGAGTGTTAAAATTGCAAAAGTGATTTGAAGTCTTTCAATTTTCTTTCAACATGTCAAATCTAATAAGTTGGTCATGGAAAAAATATGAAGATGAAGGACCTAATATGCATAACCCCAATAAATTTATGACTTTTCAAAATCTACCCTACAATTTATTTAAATGAATTTCTAATGTGATTTTTTCTTCAAGATCTAGTGTATTTGAGGCTCATTATTAACCACTATGGAAAGTCAAGATCAATATGGACACCCTTCCACCGAGCCTTCCACAAAATCTTAAATTTTTAATGCAAATTTTTGATGCTAAAAATAGACTTCAAAGAAAAGATTTCAAAAATATGAACTATTAGAAATAGCAAATTATTTAGATTTTATTTAACTTCAAAATATTGTTGACACAAAAATTTGGTGCCTCAGGCATTTAGGGATTAAGGATTGGAGGACAGTCCATAATTTCAAAAAAAATAACGAAGATGTATAATAAAATATAGCTTAGAAGGATGATTTAATGATAGGTTTAAATTTATTTATTTTTTAAATGATTTGTACATTATATCAATACGGTCAAATTTAATACTGTAATAATTAATGATTTTCAATTAATTCCTTCTAAAACTGATTTAAACCCTCAAGGCCCAACAACATTTTGACAATGGAGATTTTCAATGAATTATCCCACTTTGAGGGGGTTTTTACACATAGATGTGCTTGAAATTTTTAATTTTAACCCTACTTTGTCTAATATGCATGGAATTATTGTGGAAAATTTTAATCGCTGAATTTCTAGATTATAACAATTTTGATGATCAACTTTACAAGCAAGAAATGCAACCGTTTGAGGGAAGAAAAATTATAAGAAGATGAATTTTGCTTTTTTGCCACCACCACACACACACAAAAAAAAAAAAAATAAAGTATTGGAGTGCAAGGCAATTGAAATATTTTTTTTAATTTGGAAAATCAGAAAATAAAAAACTTTCTCAAATTTGTATATATTTTCAAACAAAATAAGTAGAAATTCAAGATTGACCAAATTGGATCCTACAAAATTTAAATTTTTTTATAAATGCGTAAAATTTTGAACTTTAATAATAATAATTATTATCATATTTTTTAGATTATCTTTAAGAAACATTGGAATAATTCTAATTAATTTGTGTTCTTAATTACACCATTTTGAACCTTTAATTTTAAAATTCTAGATCCAATTTGTTTAACCACTAAAGGACCAAAGTGTGTTTTTTGGCAACATAGCGATTTTGGGCAGCTCACTACGAATGGAATTTATATTTTTTTTTCTTTGAAATTTTCATACAACACGTGCCCGAGGAGTAGCTTTAAGGCCCAACAATTTGCATAACTTTTGACTACATGGTTAAAAAGTTATTGCATGATATGTCATTTTTAGTCCTTGGCGGGCAGCACGGGCAGCAAAAAATACTTCTTTAAAAATCACTTTTTAAGAAAATAAAAATTTGAAATTGGTTCTTTAGATTTATATGTACACGGGAAGCTTTGAATAATTCCATTTAGATCTATGAGTCAAAAGTTATGAGGATTCTTAGTTTAAGGGTAGTTATGGAATCTCAACTCTAAAATAAACTTTGAAGTCCTTTATTTAACTCAATTTTCAATATTTTTGAAAATAAAATAAAATCATTGGGTGTAGATTGTTTATTACAACATTACAACCGTTGGGATTGGCATTTTTCAATTCCATAAATAAATTCTTCACAATTTAGTGTTTTGAATCATTCTCTACCTCTTCCTACTTACTATTTTTTTCCTATATGTTGTACAATTCCAAATGATCTGAAATTTTTCAAGCATGTAGCCAACTTGCCTTCAAGAATAAATCCAAAGAGTAACCACCATTTTGGACATTTTTTCATACAAATGTGACCTTGTGAAGTGTAGCTGCCCGATTTTTCGTAGGGCCAAAAAAAATGATTTTTGTGACTTCAAACACTAATATCTTGCAATCTACATAGTGGAAATTTCTGAAATTTTTTCTACATCCTCTCAAAACAGCATGCTTGAAGATCCTACAGTTATATGTATCTAAAAATAATTATTTTTTTAATAAAATTTGGTACTTATCCTAGAAATGGTAGTTTTGGAGCACTTTTGGTGAAGACATAGTCCAAGTCATTTAGGGGTTAATTTCTTTCCTTATTCAAAATTTGAATGCTTTGTTTTTAAGATTTATGGGCAGGTTCTTACGTTGTCAAATTCTACAATAATTTTTTGAAACTTCTATTGGAGGTAAGAGAATATGCGTGCTTTCTAGGAATAATAATTTTTATTTGAATTGTTGCCTAGAATAAAATAATGCCTTCCTAAATATATTTGATTATGAGCTAAAAAATAGAAAAATAGAAAGAAAAAGAAAATTCCTTACAGATAATATTCATATCTACATGGAAAGCTTTTATTCATTTAATTTGAATTAGTCATGGAAAAATTATGAAGAGTCTTGTTTTGGAAACAATCTAGGCATCTTCCTTGAAAAAATATCATATTGGATTCATTTTTGAATTTAAATTTTACAGTTTTCGAAAAAAAAAAGGTTCATGAGGTGTAGATTACCTATTACAACAATTTAACCATTATGATTGACATGTTTCAATTCCATTTTAGAATAATTTGTGACTAAATATTTCCTTCTATCTTATATCTACTTTTATAAATTAACAATTAAAGGATGAAACTCAATTTTTTGTTTTTAAGAAGAAAAATCCTAAAATTTAAACAAATTTTCTACCATAAAGATTTAAGCCTCAAAACTTTGAGGTACAAAAAATTTAAGTTAAGAGGATTCAAAATAAAAATTTAGGATTGTTAGAATCAAAATATTTTTTTATCCAACTTTAGATACTAATATCTTAGAAATTTTCATACGAATCATGTAAAAACCTACAGTTTATTATTCCAAAAAATTAGTTTTTTTCATCCTAGCTCTTTGCACCCAAAATGGCTTGATAGGAGGATTTATTTTTGTGTTAAAAACATAGTCATGACCCTTTAGGGATTAAACCACATTCACCCAAAATTCATTCAATTTGTTTAATCTTGCATGTCTAAGGAGAACTAATTTATTTACTGCACCTTTTTTTACCTTCGAGAAAAACATAGGAATAAAGCTGATTAAATTTTTTAATTTTTAATTTTTAAATCTTAAACCCAAAAATTTGAATTCATGTTTACAATATAAGGCCCAAATTATCTAAAAAACATCACAAAATATAATATTAACCAACTACAAAAATGGAACAAATTATTATAGTTTTGAACATAGAAGGAGACAAGTCTTCCGAGTTGTCTTGCTCTATTGGAAATCACACTTGCACTTATTAAATTAATAATCTTAATAGTGATATTAGATTCTTTTTGATCTCAACGTTGAAATTTTTTATTCATTGAAATTAACCCTGAAAATTCTCAAACCAATTATATTCAATTTGTTTCTATTTTCTAACAATTTTATGTAATTTCTTTTACCCAAATCATATTTTAGTTGTTTGATCTTAAAGAAGTATTTGTTTCATGTGCATTGAGATAAACTATATTATTTACATATAGAACACTTCTGTATGTTTAAATGAGAAAGAGGGATGCCCAAAATTTTGATGAAATTCAAGAGTTTGTCTAAAATCAATATAAAATTTAAATCTAGAGTGTCTAAATTTGAGAAATTTATATTAGTGGGAAAAGATGCCATAGGTGAAAAGCATTGCATACAAAAATAATGGAAGGATTGATCCATAGAATATTTAATTTCAAGTGTTCAAAACCTAAATACCTTTAAAATAGGTAGATTGAACACGACCTTCATGTATGAAAGCAACTTTCCATCCTATATCAGTTCTTTCTTACCTTGATTGCTTTCACTTATTAATTGGTTCAAATTAAGATTCATATTTACATGAGTGTAATAGCACTCCTATATTTACGCGCTAAAATGAACTCGCCATAATTTCACACCTATATTTTGCAAACCTTCTAGTCTCTTGTTCATTTCTTACACACCTTGAAATGTCTACCATAATAATTGAATTGACTAATCACAAGTGAAGTGTAGAAAATACTTGATGACTAAA
Organism: Antitrichia curtipendula; assembly: GCA_951230915.1. NCBI lineage: Eukaryota > Viridiplantae > Streptophyta > Bryopsida > Hypnales > Leucodontaceae > Antitrichia > Antitrichia curtipendula. The sequence continues at coordinate 35,886,661 of OX579633.1, forward strand.
CTTCTATTTGGCATACTTAATCCTAATACAATAGGATGGAGCGTTTTTCAACCATCTTTTTTTAAATTATTTAAAAAAAAAATCTACAAATTAAAAATATCAATCAACTACCACTCAAGTATATGAAGTTTAATTTAGCTTAATAATGGTAAATTTACTTGAAGCATATTGTTAAAGGTATTGAAGGTGTAAAAATAATGAAATTATTATTTGAGAACCTTGTACACATTTTTCATTGCTACTTGTGCCTTGGGAATAAATTTCCAACTAGTTAAATGCCAATTTTTGGTTATATTTACCAATTTATTTTCTTTATTTGCTAAAATTTGATTGAAGCATCATAATTTGTTATGAACCTGATTGATATTCTTTGCATGTATAGATAATATATGGGTGCATATAATAAAGATATGAAACTGAAGCTCCTATATAATTTAAAATTGAGGATGGAAATGATATCTTATAGTGGGTTTGGAACTAGTCCTCAAGGATTTTAGCATGTCAAAAGTTTCCTCACAAAAAATGGCTATACACCATACAACTACATTGTATTGATCATGTATGCCATATGATCTTTGCAATGGACAAAACAAATGAATAATTTATTTCTTCACTTATACAAAGGATCTAATCAATCAAAAAGCTTTGGCATGGTAAGGTAGAATGATCCAAAATCAACCCCAACCCAATTGTGACTACCATTGTTAGATCCTATTTTGTTACATTCCATTTTAATGTAATGAAGATTGTATTCAATTTTACAAAGAGGCAAGTTGTTTGAATTGAAGACTAAATAAATGATTTGGATTTGATCTACTAGGATCATACACACTGGAATCATTTTCCCACAAATTTATAGGTATGCTTTTTAAATATCATTGCAAAGGTGTGGGAAAGGTCATCCTTCCCTTCATTCAATCACAAAAATACAATATGTTTGAGTAGTATGGAGATTTCTTGTAGCCTATCAAAATTATCAATATTGTTTCTAAGGTGCGTATTACCAAAAAAAACATATTTGCCTATTGTGCCACTTACTATTATTAAATTGGTCAAATTTTCATATTTAATCCTGTTGGCAAGTGAAAACAAGCTCCAACACACCAACAAACATGACATTTGGATAAGGTAGTATGCTCTAAAAGCACCCATCTTCTTCAAACTGCCCCTATTTTTAGGTGGAGAATGGAGATGGGGTGATCCTTAAATAGACTACTATAGCAATTGAATGCATTTGAAGAAATTTTTTTTTTCTATTGCAAGAACCAATCATTGTCTTTGATTTCCGCACATCTCTTTATAAGTTGCAAGTGGACAGGTTTTGGAAGACTTATGTTCTCAAATAGGTGCCTATGCCCTGAAATTTTGAAAATTTATAAGTAATTCAAAAATGCTTGGAAAAATACAAAACCACTTGTGTTAGGTTCCACATCTATTTTTCTTTCTCTGAAAAATGATCTAAAAATATTTCTGTCCACGGAAAGCCTGTGAAAAAGGCAGACCAGCCCTTAAATGGTCACTTTAAGAGCATATTACCTTAGTGAACGCAAAAAGTTATGAAGTCAGGTCAGAGTTTTTTTTTTTTTTGGTAGATGTTCTAAAACCATTTGTTCAACATACATAAATATCAATTTTGGAGATGGTTGTACCCAAAGTGATGATGGTTGGTTTCAGGTCGGGTGCAATTATGGGTGTACCCACCTTATTAGGCACAAGCAACTATGCTACGCCCTGCTAACGATGCTACGTCCTTGTCGTCGTCGCATTTGACTTCAGTTGTTATTGAAGGAAGATCCAATGCAAACTTCCCCTCCCACACAATGTCTGCCAAATCAAAGCCTCCTTCCGTTTGCATCTGAAACGATCTTTGCCACGCAAGGAGAGAACCAAAGTACGGAGTACAAGCAACCTCAGCCGCCGAAAATCAATTCCCCTGCACAGAGAAAACCGTTATTTTTCACCTGGAATTCAACATAAGATTAGAGCACGCTCTGCTACGAGTTGACAAACATCCGCGTCACAAGTTGACAAACATCTGCTCCACAAGTTGACAAACATTTGCTTCACAAGTTGACAAACATCTGCTTCACAAGTTGACAAACATCTGCTTCACAAGTTGACATACACACCTGACTTAACCCCTAAACATCCAAAGTCTTCCCTAGAATTGATGATTTGAGAAAAATCATCATGAAATACTCTTTGGAAGCATATTTTGGAATTGATGAACAAAAAAAAGATATAGACTTTGAATTTTAGATTCCATCCATATGGTTAGATTCACCAATGTTATCATTAATATTTTTCTATAAATTTTGGAAGGGAAATTTCAGAATTACTTTGAAATTCAATTAGAAGCAAAATATTTTTGTCCAGTTTTTATGAGTAAAATTTTATTGGAATGGATTTGAACTAGAGTCAATGCAATTTTGTCTTGGTCAACTACTTGACACACTTCCACATTTGTAATTTTAGAAAAATGTGTACTACAGTGACACAAAATCCAACCATTAGATAGGACAACAACTTGATAAAGTATCTCCATAAATCAGGATGACTTTCATCCAAGCAGAATGAGAAAGAACAAATAGTTTCAATCTGTACATCGTCTAGAAATTGGACGTCAGAGCTCTCCAAGGTTAACTTACAGCATCTACTACACTAAATAGCTAAATAGTGAAATTAGGTTGCCTTAACAATTAAGTTGCTTTACCCCATGGAAGTTATTATACAAACCATCAAAGTCAACACATATTTCTATAGATATTTTTATTTGCACACATGAAGGCTCATAAGTTACAATTACAAAAATAGTATGATTCAGAAGTAGTACATTCTTGAATATTAACAACAAATATTTAAATAGTGTCAAATGTTAAGAAATTAGTGTGGGACAATCTAATTTTACTATTTAGTGTAGACTAACAGAACTAGACAATATTTCCACACAATTACTAATCAATGACTGCCAATCTCCAAACATGTTATCATCTAGTAAGTGGTAGTCTACTCTTAAAGCAACATTTTAAGAACTAACTGTATTTGGGGGGAGGCTAAGCTCCTTGAAACAATTTCAAGTCAATATTTGTATAAAGGAAAATGGAATTGCATCTAACCTAAGCCGTTTCATATTTTATTGAACCTTTGTAGAATTAATTATTAATTTTTGAAGTTGAAAAGTAGTAGTCTCTAAGAGACCCCTCCCCCCTCCCCCCCCCCCCCCCTTCATGAAATATACACTATTGATATATTGTAGAAAGCAAAATATATCTTTGTGTCATGGTTGCTTTTCAAACAGGATTGCTTTTAATAGAGTGACCTTGCGTTACTGCAAATTCAGATTCAAAAATTGGCTAGCATTATGTCTGATAGACTTAATCATAAAAGCAACTTCCGTTTAAAATAGGGGTGTCAGAGGAAGGTATAACTAAGAATAGTACAAAAGAAACACGGCCCCAAACCCCATTGGACCTTACTTTTGGTGCTCCACGAAGTTACGTCTCGTATTTTTCCCAAACTCCGACTCACAAGGTAACTGCACCTAAAAGCGCACACTGCCTAAAATTGCACACTACAAATTCTTGCCTAAGACGGACTCCCATTGTCCATGAGAGTCTATGATCACTTTTAGAAACACCTATTTTTCAGCACTTTAAAAACTCGTAGTTTATTCATACGGTGTCCAAAAAATGTATTCTAAAAGAATCTAGAACCCCCTTTTCATTACCAAGAGGACCCCCCAAAAGACAAGTTTCCCCAATACAATAATGGGAACCATGGTGAGTTGCTTATTTGTGCGATTTTAGGCGTAGTTCCCTTTCGTCCTGCATTGTACATCCTTTAATGACTGATGCATTTCCTCGTGAGCTAGAGGCTATCATATATATATACCCAGCAAGAGCCTCACTCGGCACTCATCATTGGATTGGATTTGACTGGGGAATATTCAAACCAAACAAATACTTGGGATTGTCAAAATCTTTGGTTATGTTACCCCATGTGAGGGACAGATTCGGCATCAGTGAAGCCCTGGGACACTGCTGCGGACAGCAGGACACGGAAGTGGGCGTTGGGATGGATGACTTCCCGGAACGACTGCAGGGATGGAAAAATTATTTAAAAAAAATTAAAAATTAAAAATTCATCCAATTCCGTACCATATATACACTGGTCAGTTGGAAGTTTCATATGATTGGTTGGGGGAGAGAGAAGGCATGGGGGAGGTGGGAGGTACAACAAAACAATCCATGTGGGATAAGGTAGGAGGCTCCAGAAATGGCACATCTAAGGGCTGGTCCGCTTTTTTTGTGTATTTCATTGGATGGGAATAGTTTTAGTCCATTTTTCAGACAAAGAGAAATAGATGAGGAATCTACCCGTAGTGGTTTCGTATTTTTCCAAGCATTTTTGAATTACTTGTAAATTTTCAAACAAGTTGGGGTCGTAGGGCCCTATTTATGACCCTGGGTCTTTTATAAACAGTTCACTTGCAATTCTAAAGAGAAAATGGGGAAAGCGAAGCGAATGATTGGCTCTTGCAATTGATAATGTTTTTTTTTCCTTGATTCATTCAATGACTACACGTGTCAATTTTAGAACCAATTTATGTTCATTTCACATCCATTTATAGAGTCCATTCTTAATGCATGTTCCATTTAAGAGCCTCCTACTTTATGTAAAATAAGACATGAAAGAGTTCAATTGCTCATATTAAAGTCAAAGTAATGCAATAATTGATTTCACAAATGAACTTTGGACCTCCATAACTATCCGTTAGAAATTCCAAATCACAAACAAATTTTTGAAGACAAAATTTAACTAGATTTCTCACATTTTCTTCAATTGACCAAATTTTGAAAAAAGGTTGATTTACAATGCTTAAATGAGGTTTGAAGTTCCCTCATCAACACAATTACTTCGTTTTTTCTTTGCTCCTACCTTACTTCAAATATCCCATACCCTTTGAGGATTGATGAAGAACAACGAACTTCAATATAAAGACCTCTTCACCTACTTTACACACAACATGTCGATGGAGTTTGCTCATTTTCTCACCAAGCAAGATCTTTATATTTGATGGTGCATGTGATACTTTAATTCCTAAAGTCCAAAAGCCATTTTTCCATCAAAAAACACTTAAAATTGCTATTATTAGTGAAAAAAATAAAAAAATAAACTTTTTTTTATCTTTGCATATCCAACTGTAGGATCTTGCAGTAGACTAGTAAGACAATGTTTACAAGAAATTTCAAAATCTTTGAGCATATCAATCACAAGATATAAGCATTTGAAGTAAAAAAAACAATTTTTTGGGTTCCTAGCCTGACTAGATTATAAGGCTTTGAATCTACTTGAAGAATGACTACTCAAATCCTATATAGGAAAAAAGTCTTGCCAAAAATTGAGATCATAGGTATCTAGACAAACCTTCAATAGTTCTCTTGAGGAGACTTTTCAAACTTTAGGAATTAATACAAATTAAACTATTTAAAATTTGAGATTAGGTGACTTGAATTTCACCATTTGACCCATTTTTTGATATTTAGGCATTTGCAACATTACTTTATTTGATTTCCAACTCTTCCTAAAATAATTTCCAAAAATTTAATTCTTGGTTTATAGTTTAACTAATGTTGGCCCTAATAGCCAGGTATAGTATCTTGCTTATAGATCAAAGTCATGAAATTATCACATGCATGCATCATGATTGTACTCTTGCTTCATCATTGCAGATTCTTTGAGTAGTCATTCTTCAAGTAGTCTCCAAAATACCAATCATGAATAACAACTATACAAATAATTATGTTGAATAGTGAAATTAGGTTGTCTTCACTAATTTCTCAACATTTAACACTATGTAAATAATCACATTGTTATAGTACAAGGATGTAGTAATTTTCATCAATTGAGAACCATGTGTGGCATAAGTTGGTGCACCGATTGAGGACCAAGTTCAGAGAGTTGCATGCACCTCCATATGGACAAGTAATGAGTCATAATGTAACTTTTTTGAATAAAGCAACCTAATTTCATTATCATTATAATTCAAGAATCATTTTTAATAAAAAAATCAATTATTTATAAGAAATAGATTAACTTGTCACTCATTTTGATTGAAGATCATATCTTCAAAGAATTTTAATAACCTCAAAAGTGAAAATACCTAGATATGACAAATACTTCATTGTGACCCCCTAAAATCTTGCACAATGAGTTCATATTGATTTTGAGAATTTAAAGCCATCTAAAAAAAGACATGATATAAGAATCCACATTGATAGATACCTATTAGATAGATTTTACATATGATATCTAAATAATGTAATTGTTGGTACATTGGAATCTTCAAAACGTGAATACTTCAAAGAACAATCTATTCTAAGAGTGTTTTCAATGGACCTATTATTGAAGTACACGGGGAAGTACACCAATGATATTCGTGGGGTGGAGACTATAGGTGGAATTAAAACTGGGTCCAATGGGACCATTGGTTAATTCTCTATCTTCATGGCCACATCACATTTTTGGTCTTGGCTCACACTTTGAGGATATTTGGAGAGACTACTAAAAATTTTGATGTCCTTAAATTTGTTGACTATAGCGCCCTCCAACTACTAAAGCTATTGTTTCAAGGCGGGTCCCATAGCTCTTCATTGATTGGTGACAATGTCACAACAACAAGAATTGAGGTGCAAATTTTTTTGTGGGGGCCTCCTTGTTGTGGCACATGATGGGTAGAAGGATCTGACATTGCAACTTGCTACAATACGTGAGGTGCAATTTGGCTGGTGTTAAAGATTTGTCCAACCTACATATCAAGGATGCATTAAAAAGATACCTTAACAATAAAAGTCATATTCAACACTTGAAGGTCACTTCTAAATGTGGTTATGTGAGAAATGACTCAATAACCAATGAATGGCTTAAGTACATATAAATAGAAAAATCCTATACCTTAAATTCTAAATTTTTCCAAAAAAACAGACTTTGAAACTACACTAAATAGTGAAATTAGGTTGCCTTAACCCCTAAAGCCCCGAGGGTGTTTTCTACCAAAAAACACTCAAAACTACCACTTCTGTTGTATTCACTTAAGGAAACCAATTTAAAAAAACAACAACTTAACTGTAGGATCTTGTACTTAACTTGTCTGAAATCATGTAGTAAAAATTTCATCAAATTTCATCATACGAATTGGAAGATATTAGCATTCAAAGTTGAACAAAAAGTGTTTTTTCAAGAAGATGCTTAAATTGCCCGAAAAACTAAGATTGTCCATAACTTTCTCATCCCTAGTCCAAATAGAATGAATCAAAGTTTCATGAATAGGTAAAAACATAATATTTTAGGAAAAAAATTTAGAAAAAATTATTTTGACTTTTCGTGGATTTTGGGGGTCTGCCTAAGAATCTCCATTTCTTGCTCATTGTGCCATAACTTTTTCATCGAGCATCCGATTGAAACAAAAATTATATATCCACAAAGCTCTTGCAAAGATAAACAACCTCAAAAAAAATTCAAAAAAATTCACTTCAAATTGAGACAATAGGAACCTACCAAGACCCAAATTGTCCCCTGAGGGGACAAGCAAGGCTTCAGGGGTTAACAATTAGGTTGCCTTACTTCAAGAGAATTACTCTACAAGCCATTAAAGTCAACAAATATTTCTGTTTGTACACATGGAGGTTCATGAGTCCCAATTTACAACTATATTCAATTCAAAAGTAGTAAATTTTTGTAAAGGAATAATAAATATTTATATAGTGTAGAACGTCGAGAAATTGAATGTGGGGCAACCTAATAATTTAACTATTTAGTTGTGTACAACTCTTGCCTTTTTTTAAGTATCCAAAATAATATGCATTCTTCGGTCCCTAGGATCCTCTTAAGATGAATATCTTAAAATAAACCAATCTAAGAATGATACTGTAAACATGCTCTTGGCTTGAAAAGTAGCTTGGCTAAGCTTAGCTATGCCCACCAGTGATCCCAAAACTGGCTAACTTTTGCTCGGTTGCTACTTAATTAATTCATGCCCCCAGTGTAAATTCAAAAAAAATCTTCCAAAAATTAACATTTGGCTAAAAACCCTGAACCAGTTTTGAGATCAGTGATGCCCACAGAGATGACTGAAACTGAAACTGGCAATGACGGAGGGGCATGGGCCGCACATGACGCAATCCAAGTGATGAGGAATCCGAGCTCTTGACGAGTCACCAAGTGGGCAGCAATTAAAGCTCGTCTCGCCGGCGTCGGATGAAGAGTTCCCAAGCACGAATGGGTGAGTGCACACTGTGATTCATTAATGAGGTGGGTCGCAATTCCCGTCAACCGATGCAGAAGCCGGAGTCTTCGAAGCCGGCGTGCAAGCCCTACAGCACACTGACTCCGTCAGTTCATAAATATGGCTACCTCACATTTAGCAATGCTTCCACAGAAAACCCCAAGGACGGAATGTACACCTTCAAAACTGAAGCAATGTTTACAGTTACTTACAAAGCGGAAGCAATGTTTACAGCTACCAAACAGATTGAAGCAGACGTTTACAGCTACCAAACCGAAGCGGTGTTTAGAGCTACAAAACAGATTGAAGCAAACAGTTACAGTTACAAAACCGAAGCGATGTTTACAGCCACCAAACCAAAGCAATGTTTACAGCTACCAAGCAGATTGAAGCAAACGTTTACAGCTACAAAACCAAGGCAATGTTTACAGCTACCAAACCGAAGCACTGTTTACAGCTACCAAACAGATTGAAGCAAACATTTGCAGCTACAGAATCGCATGTTTACAGCTACAGAACCGAATATTGCCAGCTGCACTGGCTCCTGAAATTGACCAACCCAGTACTAAATTTGAATCTAGAGCCTATTTACCGGTAGCAGATTTTTCAGCACCCGTCCGGCCTGCTCGCTCGCCCATCTGGGCCCAGGAGTCGGGAGCCCGCGTGGGCGTGGCCAAAATAAGGTGATTGCCTTGATGACTGCCATTACTGCGACCCCGCTGCCTTTCGCTTCAATATAGGTACTAGGGAGTAGGGACCCCAGCGGCCCAGCTGCTGCTGCTGCTGCTGCAGCAGTCGGTCCACCTGCGCAACACAGAGCATTAGACTGAGGGACTGAGGGACTGAGGGAGCCCAGTTGGCCAGCCGACCCATAGCTGCGACCTGACACCGGCCTCATCTGCGTCCGTCCCGCAAGGGAATAATCATCATGCAGCATCCACTCATACTTCGCTACTAAGCTGCCCCTAATAATATATAACGCTGCCCCGCGGCCCCGCCTACGGCGCTAGCTAGCTAGATATCTTCGGAGCTCCTAAACCCTCACTTTTCAGGAGCTTTTCAGTCACACCCGTCGGTGCTTTTCTTTCCAAGTGTGTGCTGGAACTCTTCTAAGTGGTCACGGAGCCCGGGCGTGTGGATGGATTTGGCAGTTGAATCATATACCATTCACGAGCTTTGAACAAACTTGATACTGTACCACTTTGGAAACTTGCATGTCTCCGTCGTTTTTCGCTAGTATTCTGGGTGAGAGTTCGCAAGTGTCTAGTACGAGGTGAGCTTCGAAGGATCGGCGACAGGTTTGGGTTTGGGGAGCAGGTTTGCCGTGTGAGCTGAAGCTCAGACGGAGAGTGTTGTGGACTCGTGAGCTAAATCTTAGCCTTTGAGGTGAATGCTGATGAGCGTGTTTCGTTTGATTTCGAATTGCCGGTTTAGACTGGTTGTTTTGACATGATACTGTCATCTCGATCGGGCGCGGAAGGATCTTATATCGTAGGAATCCTGTTGTTTTATGCGCGTTTGTTTGAGGAATCTAGTAGCAGTAGTGTGAGAGTTGCAGCCTTGCAGGCACACTGTACATTCTCTTCAGTGAGGATTTCGGCGACGTTGTACTGAAATCCTGCCACTCTGTGCACACCGGTTTTGATGACAGTTTTTCTGTTACTAAATCGTATCCTGCCATTCTCGTCACCATGCACGGATGCTGACGGTTTGCTGCATTGGGGGTGCAGATCAGTGTGATCAGGAACGCGCAGCCGAAGCGTCCGGTTGACTGAAGAATGCGATGCGTTTCTGATGAAGATTGAGAGTTCGTTGGTGTGACGACTCGATCTTCACGACCGTTGCGCAGATTCTTGGTATGCATGCGCTACTTCCGATCGAGTGATGCTCGACGTTCCTGTTTTGTTGACTGTGAGAAGAAGGAATTGACGGTGAGTGGGTGCGCAGGGATTGTTGGGGTGAGATGGAAGAGGCGACAGGCAAGCCTGCCGCCCCAAGCGGCTCCCGCGGCCGCGGTGGCCGCTTCACCGCCGCCTCGCGTTCGGAGCGCAAGTCGCTGGAGGTTTTCGGCGGCGCGCCCGCGAGCGCGCGCTACTTGCCTGGCAATGATAAATCGTTTCTTGAGAAATCCGTGCCCGAGGGCGTCGAAGAGGCAACCGTCGCCTTCGCCGCGACGCCGTCACCACCAAAAATGCGCATTGAACCCCCGTGGGCTCCCGTCACGGTGTCCGCGACTGCACCCGTAAACCCGCAGTTCCCATTGAGCTTGAAATCTTCCAAGTCTGCTGCACATCCACTGCCCGTCGCGACGGATGCGAATCCCGCCGCGCCAATGCCGTGGGAGATTAACCTCGACATCCCCGAGTACAAGCCCAAGCCCGTGATCGGCTCCGACGAGAACCCGGCGCCGAAGCCCCGCGCCGGGTCTCACCACCACCGGAGCTCCTCCGATGACCTGAACAACAACCCGAAGCTCACCACCAACAGCCTCCTCACGGAGGAGCGGCAGCTGGCCATCGACAAGCTGAAGAAACAGGCCGAAGACGACGCCAGGAGCAACCTGACGAAGCGGATTGACTTGGCGAAGAAGATGGTGGCCCGAGACGAGGGCGCCAAGTCGCCCGAGAGGAAGGAGATGTCAGAAGATGTTATGGCGGATCGGGTGGCTGAGTGGGGGCTGGTGCTCAAAGCGGACGCCGAGACGGGGAAACTGCAAGGAGTGCAGACACGGCGATCGGGCGATCGGAACTCGGGTGACAGGCGGTGAGAGTTTACTCGCATTGCACAATTCCTCTTCACCTTCTCCATCACCAGCCCATTGCGAGTCTCACCTTACTAGCACAGAAATCTGAGATTGCCTATGCAGTTTTTGCAGCGGTTTGCAGTGACCGCCAGGAATCTACTAACAATTTGCAATGGTTGGTTGCAACATTGTGCACTGTATTTGCAACTATTTGAGATTACGGTTACGGTTTGCAATAACAGTCAGAAATCTAATAACAATGTGCAACGGATCAGTACAACATGTGCACAGTTTTTGCAACTTTGAGGATTTTTTGCAACGGTTTAGGTATACATGCCCATTGGTACCGTGACCAAGACTTTTGCAACAAGTTCGCGGCACTTTTGCAATGGTTTGCTATAGAACATAATGGACCATGAGTTTAAGGCAAAGTATGGTTCGCAGCAGACCAAGCGTTTTAAGGCAAAGTACTGATCCGGTACAAAACCATTGCAAGATAATTGATGATGTGTTGCAACCGCGACGTCATGTTGTAGTGCCCTTAAGCCACTGAATGGCTGACTGAACTTCTGTTTGACTGAGCTTTAAGTCGACTGAGCTTTCGTTTGAATGAATGGTGGCAGATCGGGAGATAGCGAGAAGGCTCGCGCGATGTCCATGACTTTGCCCATGAACCCAGCGTCACGTGTGTCGGAAACATCCGACGCAGGCAGCGAGAGTAACCTTCCGTCCAACTTGCCGCGCGTGTCGCGCGAGATCAAGGACGCACTCTCCACATTCCAGCAGACGTTCGTGGTGTCGGACGCCACGCACCCGGATTTTCCCATCTTGTATGCCAGCGCGGGGTTCTTCACCATGACTGGGTACACGCCCAAGGAGGTCGTCGGACGCAACTGGTATGCATACATTCTATCTTGCTCTTTTCATGTTTGCATCAGATTGCAATTACTTCATGCCAAGGCTTAATTACAGGCTTTGGAATCGAACTGCCAGACAATTTGAGGTAAAGTCTGATTTTGGTAGTTGGAGAGGCAAAGACATTGCTTCACCACCAATTGCAGGCTTCTAGTTTTACTTCAATTGGTTCCATTCTCCTGTTGGGAATTCACGCAGAGATCATGTTAAGTCCATACAGGTTGCCAGACAGTCTGCACCTGATTTGGGTAGTTGACGAGGCGATCATGCCATCATTTCAACACAGGTTGCGAGGTTGTAGTTTGTCTTTGGCATGATTCTCCAGTTGGACTGCGTGAGTAGCGTTTGAGAATGTGACTACCACTGTAGAAGAACTCAAGCTCGAGCCGTAATTTGCAGTGCAAACATATTCGACATCTTGAAACCCGCGGATTGCAGAAACGGTCCGCAGGCCCTGCCTTGCTTGATTCATTCACCCCGTTTGTAAGTTGGTGGTTGTGGGTTTGTTTGGTGGCAGTCGGTTCTTGCAGGGCCCTGGCACCGACCTGAGCGACGTGAAGCGCATCCGCCAGGCGCTGGACGAGGGGAAGAGCTTCTGTGGGAGGTTATTGAATTACAAGAAAGACGGGTCGGCGTTCTGGAACCTGCTCACCATCACGCCCATCAAGGACGACGACGGCAAGGTGCTCAAGTTCATCGGAATGCAAGTGGAGGTGAGCAAGCACACGGAGGGCACCAAGGAGAAGGCGCTCAGACCCAATGGACTCCCGGAGTCGCTCATCCGCTACGACAGTATGCAAAACTTCTCCTCTTGCATCCTGTCATACCCTTCGCAAACTTGTCGTCATTACAGTGTCATTAAAACCTCATTACAATGTCGTTACAATGCTGGATTCCAGAACAGCAATATGACATTCAAGTGCTCAAAACCTCGAAAAATTAATATTTTTTCATTGCCTTGAGCTTAAGGCTTTCTAAGGGCTCCGAAACTCTGATAGTTACTACTGACTTTTAACCCTTTGGTACATTTTCAGTGCCTTGAGTTTTGAAAACTAAACTTTCAAGTGCTCAGACATGGTCGTCGTCATCACAATGTCAGATTTCTCAACTGTGACATTCAAGTGCTCAAAACTTGGGAAATTAGTGCTTTTTCATTGCCTTGAGCTTTGAAAACTAAATACTTTTCTAGGGCTCCGAACCCTGATTGCTAGAAGTGACTTTTAACCCTTTAGTACGGAGTACTTGTTAAGTGCCTTAAGTTTTGCAAACGTAGATTTTCTAGTGTTTAAAACTATTATAACTACCAATAGAACTTTGAAGTGCTTTGAGCTTTGAAGGCGAGGTCTTTAGAGTGCTCAGATGGTTTTGAGGAGGCCATCTGAAACCGTGAGCTCTGAAAACTAGTACTTTCAAGAGCTTAGAGCTTTAAAGACTAGGACTTTCAAGTGCTCAGGTGGGTGTGTTAACGGTAACAAAGACGGTGTCCATTAGACTGAATTCATCCGAACCTCTACTGAAGTTGCGGCATTGGCTTGTGACTTTGCAGCGAGGTTGCAAGACAAAGCAACAGACTCCGTCGGAGACTTGGTGGGCGTGTTCAAAGGCGACGTGGTGGCACCAACCACCACGTTCACAGCGAAGGATCTGTACGTCCCGAACGTGAAACCAGCCCTCGATGATCTCGACCTCACAACAACGCAAACGCCTCCGTTGCCCGAAGATGCCAAGCCTCGCGATTCCTCCATGCGACGCAAGTCCACGGGCACGCATAATGTCGCCACGAGGACGGACTCGCGCTTGTCGAATGTGGCCGACGGGGGTGGCGCCGGGGCGCGCCAGCCGCGACGCAACAGGCGCTCGTCGGGGTTCCTGTCGCTACTTGGGTACGCAACAACGCATATTCCTTGCTCAGGGTTTAGGGTTTAAGCAGGAAGCCCTCCGAAGTCCAGTGCTTCAGGGCAATGTTTTGGGTAATGTTTGGTCCACCAAGATTTTCGAGAATATAAGTACTGTCCCTTTGACCAATTGGATGAAATTGAGGTAAATGACATAACTGTACAGATAGAAGAACAAATTTGTGTAAATATTTTAAAAGGATTTGGGTCTTGAGGAACATGAAACCTCAGGTTGAGCCTCATGTTTGTAATGCCTTCTTTGTTAGGCCTTGTAAATCCCTTTTTCTGTTCAAATTTTCTTTTCTTCTTTTGGTGTACCAAATACATACTATTTTCCTCACGGATTCTGGTGATCTAGTATTCATGGAATCCAGATGGGACACGATTTGCATCACCGGAAACAGTGAAGACCGTTGCATGTGTTGGTCAAGAACTCAATTCAAATTGCAAAAAAAAAGTCACCTTATGACTTAAAGGCTAAAAAATGCGTCATGGTCCTTCAGGAGTTATTGAGTTAAGGTTTGTGGTTACAGACGTGAGAGCATTGCCGAGGGTTTTGAGGCTCCAAGTTTGAATAGGATTCATGGGTTTGTAAAGGATTATTTGGTGGTTTGTATATTGTGAAAGTCATAGAATTCAGATGGGGCAAGTTTTGTATGACTGGAATCTGTGAACACCGCTGCATGTGTTGGTCAGAAAATGAATTAAAACTTGCTCAAAATAGCGTCATGGCAATCTAGGGGCTACAAGGTTTAGGGTTACAGAAGTGTTGCCGAGGTTTTTTATCAAGGGTTTGAGTCTCCAGGACTGAATTGCAGACAGGGGGTGGTGACTGTTTTGTGTATTCCTAGGTTGGGCAAGCCGGAGCCGAAGCCGGACCCGGAGATGGACCCGGAGCTGCGGATGATGAACGAGGTAGAGCGGCCGGAAAGCTTCGAAATGGACGCGGCCAGGAACAAGGAAATTCGACGGGGCATCGACTTGGCTACCACCTTGGAACGGATCGCGAAGAACTTCGTCATCACGGATCCGCGTCTGCCAGACAACCCGATTGTAAGGGCAACTCTGAGCTGTGGTCATGATTTCTCCGTCCCAGTTTTGAATAATTCGTTCATCAGATCAACAGCAGTGGTTCTTCTGAGATCCACAAGTGGTTCTTCCTTGAAAAACTAGGACGGCTCTAGATTCAAGGTTTTGCGCAGACTGAGGCATCTCATGAAAAAAGTGCTCATCTAATGGCTGAACTGTTAAAAACGAAGGACAGATCTAAAGTCAAGGTTTTGCACAACGCTTCGCCATTTCATGATTTCTCCGTCTCAGATTTTAACAATTCATTTCATTAGAATCGAACTGTTAATTCTTATGAGATGTACTGTACAAGTGGTTCAATCTTCCTTGGAAAACTACCTAGGACAGCTCTAGAATCAAGGTTTTGCACAAACCTTTCCCGTTTTGTGATTTCTCCGTCCCAGTTTTCAACAATTCCTGCATTAGATTAGCATTCTTGCACAAGAAGCTCTTCCTTGGAAAACTAGGACAGTCTATAGATTCAAGGGCCAGAGAATTGCCGATCGATTTAATGGAAATTCCTTTTGTTTCATTGACAGATCTTCGCTTCGGACGAGTTCCTTGAGTTGACGGAGTACACTCGGGAGGAGATTTTGGGCCGAAACTGCCGCTTCTTGCAAGGGCCAGACACGGATCGCGGCACTGTGGATCAAATTCGGGATGCCATTGCGAATCGGCGTGATATTACTGTGCAGCTCCTCAATTACACCAAGAGTGGTAAGCATGTTGATATATTGATTTCTTTCACAACTGAATCTATCAGCTAATAAATTCATGGTTTTTTAATGTATTATTCATGATATTTGGAATTTCATTAAAATGGCATATTCCATATGCCATATTCAGGTCGTGTGGTCTAAACCATAGAAGTGTCATCTAGGATAGGTGTACATTTCAAGTTGCATAGTCTAAACTGTAAATGGGCCATCTAGGACAAGTGTACATTTCAGACCATGTAATCTAAACCATAAAAGTGCCATCTAAGATAGGTGTGCTTTCAAACTGCGTAGTCTAAACCTTAAAAGTGTCATTGAGGACCAGTGTACATTTCAGACCATGCGGTCTAAATGCCATCTAGGAGAAGTGTACATTTCATATTGCATAGTCTAAGTCATAAAAGTGCCATTTAGGAGAAGTGTACATTTCAGATTGTGTAGTCTAAACCATAAAAGTGCCATCTAAGACGGGTGTACATTTCAAACCGTGCTGTCTAAATCGTAAAAGTGCCAAAGTTGTAGAATTGGTGCCATTTGAATGAAATTCCCCATTTGATACAATTCTAAGACATTTGGATTTTGGATACTTGGTTTTCCAGGGAAGCGGTTCTGGAATCTGTTCCACTTGCAGGCAATGCGAGATCATGAAGTAAGTCCCTCTTTGTCTTGTAGATGAGATTTAGAGAGCATTCTTCGGTGACTAACTTGATAATGGAATTGATTATTCAAAAGCGTGTAATGATCCAATGAGAAAGAGACATACTTTTGTTATTGCAATAACATGATGGTAGGGTCTGAATTTCTTATGTCTAAGGTATTCGCACCTATAATTGTCACGAATGACAAATTAAGTGGAGTAACTCTTATTAAATGTAACTTATTTTTATTAGATCTTATTGGCAACTAAAAATAAGATTCCAACTCATTCTAGCATGATTTTTAAATTATCATCTCTAAGTGTTCATCTCGTGTAATCAATATTTAGGTTTTAGTGTTGGTTTTTGGTCCAAAGATAGTTGTCATACTTTGGGCAATGTTGATTATGGGTGTACATAACTTAGTACCCCGGCTGTTTCAAAATAATATTAGTGTTCCTTTTGTGTTTTACGAAAAAAATATTTGATATTATTTAGAAACAAAGGAAATATTGTAACATGTAATAATAGGAGTATCTCTTTTGAGGGGACAGTGTCTTAATCATTACAAAAAATTTCAGCCCTTAGAAAGGCCGCGAGTTTTGCAGGGCTGTGGTGCAATTAGGGAATTTTTTTTTTTATTTTTTTATTTTTTAAATTTTTTGGGGGGGGAATCTGACGTGGCACTGCTAATGCCACGTCAGACTGGAGAATTTTTTTTTATTTTTTTAATTTAAAAAATATTAAAAAAATGTTTTTTTAATTTTCTGTAACTGCACCGCGGGGGGTGCCGAAAAAGCTTTCTAAACAGCCTTATCGAGGGCAGAATTTTTTTGTAATGTCACTTCACTCACCCCTTCAAAAACAAGCGAGTGACTTGCAATCTGATTATCCCCATATCTATATTTTTTTGGAGCATGATAGATTACAATCAATATGGGATTAACAACTATATATCATATCCCATATATGTATATGTATGTCATACAATACCAATATCCAGTGTAACTATCCATATTCCATATATCATACCCATATCAAAGTTTTTTTGGTTTTGGTTTTGGTTTTGTGGGTGAGTGAATCAAGTATTTCTTTAATTCATTTATTTGCAGGGGTGGTTAATTAATTGATAAGATTTGTGTATGTCCCTTTTCAGTAGTAGTCCCTTTTCTACGATTTCCGAGTATGAATTTTTTTCAGTGCCATGATCAATGAAGGATCATACTGAGGATTGTATGAAAAAGTGGACATACAAAAATCATGCAATTCTCAGTCTTTGAAGTCAAGACACTTAACACTTCCATTTTTTTCTATTTATTCTATTATTTTATTTTTCTATTAGTTTGCTGAGCTTGGTTGGATGTGCACATGGCAGGGAGAGTTGCAATATTTTATCGGAGTCCAGCTTGATGGGACTCATTATCTTGAGCCAGAACGACGACGCTTGTCTCAGAAAACGGAGTCCGAGGGTGCGAAGGTGGTGCAAAAAACAGCAGACAACATCGATGGTGCACTACGGGAGCTTCCTGATGCGAACATGGTATCACACTTTTTTCTCTTTTATGATCAATCAATCAATCAAATTGGTCTTTGTCTCACCGTCGTTTTCCCCCGAGTTTCAATTTTTAACCTATAAACGACGCGTGCGGCGGTTTTTCGGCCGATGAATGACAAGGAATTAGTCCTTCTATGTGGGGGCAAAAGTGCAGCTGACCGTTCAATCCTCCAAATTTTGTGTGAAAAAGGGGAGGTCTTCTATAGTAGTTTGACTTCCAATGAGTACTTTTGGATTTTTTTTAAACCAAGGATTCACATGATATACCCAAATGGGATGATTTTCACGGGTCATTAGTCCGTCCTTTAACTAAGGGTTAAGATACGCTGTGTAGATTGCTCACAATCAAGTATTTGTGTGGTGTGAGAACAACAGAGACCACAGGATTTGTGGGCGAAACATTCATTGCCAGTGCATCCGAGACCGCACAGCAAAAACTCGCCCTCGTGGGATGCCGTTAGAAAGGTAAAACTAAATTTTGTTATATGTTGAGTGTCATCTCTTAAGATGAAAAGCAAAAAATGTGTCACGTTTTCATTTGTACAATTTTTCATTGATTTGTTCTTGCGTAAACCCTAATGACATCTCAAAATGAAACCTTGTAGCTTGATAGAAACCCTTTTTTAGTGTTCTTGAATAGCAACAACAAGCTCTGTTCTAGTTATTAATGGTTATAGCTTGTTTGGTATTAAAATGTAGTGTACTTACTGTGTGTTGTGAAATTGGTGTTGGATAGTTAACCAAGAGCGGAGTAAAATTGAATTTGAAGGACTTTCGCCCAATCAAACCACTTGGTTCTGGTGACACGGGAAGGTACATACACTTGGTTTCCCAACTGCTTGTGCTTTTTGTATGTTGAATAATCAATGTGAAGTACATCAAGATCTCTTTGACTAATTGAATTGCGCTTGTAGAAACTCAAATCTTCAAATCAATCAAGCATTGGATGTGCACAAAAAGAGATGTAATTGTTGGCAATGACCTTGTTTTGTTGGTGGTTTAATTGTGTAGTGTACATTTGGTGGAGCTTCGAGAGACTGGGTTTGTGTTTGCAATGAAAGCTATGGACAAGAATGTGATGATGCATCGAAACAAGGTGCATCGAGCACGAGCAGAGAGAGACATTCTGGCTCTCATGGATCATCCATTCTTGCCCACTCTATATGCCACTTTCCAGGTCCATTTCTCTCCCTCCGTTTTCTCATTAAAATTTTCTCATCAACAATTGTAGTCAATTTGGATGCGTAGATTTGGACATTTGTGTGTTGATTCAGACATAGTTAGTCAATTCGGACGCATCACTATTTGGTCGTGTTTTCTACTAGTGTTTTGTTGATTTCAGTTGCTGATTATGTCTAAATGAAGTGGTCCGAATCCAGATAATTTTGTTGATCTAGGGTGTATATTCTCATACTACTCAATAAATTAACCCATAAGTGTCCATATGGATGGGAAATTCCATTAAAATGGCACTGTCTCACAACTTTGGCACTTTTATGGTTTAGGCTGCACGGTCTGAAATGTACATCTGCCTTAGATGGCACTTTTACAGATTAGATTGTGTGGTCTGAAAATGGTGTATAGAATATGCCATTTTAATGAAATTCTTCCCAAAAGTGGTTGATTTCTTCATTTAGGGAAGCTCCAAGGTGGGTAACGAAATGTATTGTGATTTGAAAAAATTGAAAGAAGAAATCGTGCCCTTCATTTTTTTAACAATAGAAACATGTTTTGAAAGTTGCCATAATTTGACTACTACTAGATTGACATCTATTATTTTTATGACTCATTTTGACTCATAGATGGGGAGCTTTGACTAATTTACGATGCTTCCCATTCCTCCAGACTCAAACGCACATCTGCCTGATTACCGATTTCTGCCCCGGTGGAGAGCTGTTTTTGCTTCTGGAGCGGCAGCCACGCAAAGTGTTCACCGAAGATGCGGTCCGTTTCTTCGCGGCCGAGGTCGTCATCGCTCTGGAGTATCTCCATTGCGTGGGTAATGACCGTTGCAACATCCAACTGACAATTAAGAATATAGGATAACTCGTGACGGTTTAGTGTTCAGTTATGAATTGGATACGAGCCTCTTGTGGATCTGTTGTCCTGTTTCCAAATTGTTGTGAACAATGGTTAGTAGAATTAGACTATTTGAGGGGCTTTTGAGAGCATCATCAAGACTGAGAATCTTTGCCATCGTCACTGTATGATGTTCACAAATGATCATGAGGCTGCAATGAGGAAAGCCATGTTTATGAGATGTGTGTGCAGGTATTTGGGTGTTTTTTAGTATAGGGTTTTTAGGGTTTAGGGTTTAAGTATTTTGAGTATTTGGACTCCGGGTATGCGCAGGTGTTGTGTATCGAGATCTGAAACCAGAGAATGTGCTGCTTCGGGAGGATGGGCACATACAACTCACGGATTTTGATTTGTCCTTCTTGACCTCTGCTAAGCCTCTGGTCAGTTCCACTCTCGTGCGTGAATTCTTACTTTCAGTTTCCACTCAAGAATTTTAACTCGTAAAGGACCAAGAAGCACCAGTTTTGAGTATGTGTTCTGTGAACAAATTTTGTTCAATTCTATCTTTCTTTTTTACCAATACATGCAATTTTTTCCCCTGATTCTGGTGATAGAGAATATTGCCTCATTTGAATCATATTTTCACAGTATGATGAAATTAAGTGGCCATAGGTCTTTTAGGGTTTAGGTAGTCTTGTGCTCTTGTCTGCATTGCCATCTCTTTGTCGTCATGACATGGTTCGGTGGCTTGTGCAGCTAGTAGAGCAAGATGATATTCCACTCAACCGCAGAAAAAAGATGAAGCGGCCCTTACCTCCCATCTTCTTTGCGGAGCCGGTCACGCCATCCAACTCTTTTGTTGGTACTGAAGAATACATTGCGCCTGTGAGTTAAATTCCCCTCTCTCAACAAATTTTCTGGAAATAATTCCATGGCCGTCTTCGTGAATGGGAGATTGTGGGATGGACATTTCAATTTACTCCTTCTCTTCGCTCTTGATGTGAATGTCTTCTAGAGATGGACAAGATAATGAGATATATCCAAGTTCTCCATATCCAATGCTTGGTTCCCACTGCTACATTAATGGACTCCATCGAGGTTATGAGCAAAACAAATTCCTGTGAGAAGTTCTGAAGGTAAGTTTGGGAAATTATTATTTTGCAGGAAATTATCACTGGACAAGGTCATAGCAGTGCTGTGGATTGGTGGGCTCTTGGTAAGGATTTCATCTCTAACTCGCTCATCTTTTGAAGTTCGTGACTGGAAGTGTGTGTGACCACGGTTTAGGTTTAGGGTTTAAGGTTTAAGGTCTATACCCTTGCTCATCCTTGGAAGTTTGTGTCTGGAAGTGTGTGTGACCACGGTTTAAGTTTAGGGTTAAGGGTTTGATGTCTCTCATGTCTCCATCATTAGCTTTGCAGCGCATTTACCATGTATGTTTGTGGCTCGTTCCTCTCTGAAGATGCTGATTACTCTCTTTTTTTGGATGCGTAGGTATCCTGATTTATGAGATGCTTTATGGTCGAACACCATTCCGAGGGAAGAACCGGCAGAAAACATTCGCCAATGTACTCCAGAAGGACATCATCTTTCCTGCCAGCATTCCTGTGAGCTTGCAAGTGCGACAGTTGATGCGAGACCTTCTGCAACGGAGTCCATTGAAGAGACTAGGCTCGTACCGGGGCGCCAGTGATATCAAAACTCACCCTTTCTTCAAAGGCATCAACTGGCCGCTCATCCGGAACATCGTGCCACCTCCTTTGGAAACTCCAATTGAGCTTATCTCTGAGAAAGTCGAGCCTGCCAAAGCTGCGGAGAGTTTGGAGTGGGACGAGTTTGAGGCTACCACTTTCAAATCTGATGTGTTCTGATGAGTCCATGTGAGATAGTCTTCTCTTTGCTACCTTTGCATTTTTTGAGTTGGTAACCATTTTGATGATTTTTTCCCTCCTTAATGGTTATCTTTTTATTAACTAAAGCGTCTATATTCGCCATCTTTTGGCTACCCCACAACAAACACAATAGAAGTAGGCTTTTGTTAACTTTCTAGTGTATGGATAAATGTTAATCTCTCCTCAAGTTTTTGGAATAGAATAACGACTCAACATTGTAGATGAAATCAGATGTTATGAATGATTAGGCTCTGTTGGTAAACACTTTTATATTTGTTTTTGTTTTCCTTTCCCCGAACTGCTAAATGATATGGAGGTCCTATTGTGTGATTTTCCTTGTCTAGGGCGTGTCATTTACTAGGTGACAATACACACAATTTGGAGGCTTGGTGCTGTTTGATCAGGAGTGCAAGTGGGCATCAATGGGGTCGTGGATTTTGTGGAGTAAAAGGATGGAGCATTTTTATGAGGTTTGTGTGAAACCTGATTACAAAGCTGAATCTCAGTGAAAGTTCTACAAAGTAGAGAGTACCAAGTGGATAGTGCTGAAATTTCACTGTTAGGCTTTTTCACTCTTATCATCATACCCTTGGCTCTGTCAAATTAAATGCCCAACTGCTTTCATCTGCCTGTGCTCAAATTCTGAAACTATAAGAGCCAGCTAAGTTAACCCTGAACGCATTGAAAGCTTCCATTCTGTAATTTCACATGGATAGCAAAATTTGTCGTTCAGGAGTTTGTGAAAATGGTCAGAGAGCAGTTCGTTCTATAGTAGAGTAGCGAGGGTGATTAGCTAGCCTGTCAGCTGCAGTGTACATTATTGTTGAGAAGTCTTCTCATAACAAAACTCTACTTTCGCGTTACCATATGTGTCCTCAATGATTGAATGGTTGGTTGGATCTTGGTCAACCATGCTCAATCAAGGGTCTTAAAAAAGTTGAAGGAGCCCCACGTTATGGAAAATAACATGCCTCTCTCCATCCAATGAGAGGTTGTCATGTATACTCAAATGATACCTACCAATTTTGTTCCCATCTCAGGTAGAAACATCTATTATCGTTCATTTAAGCTCATGTATATAGATGCAATCAAATCACAATTAGCTCTTATTTTTGCTATGTAGATCAGTGGGGGTTTTTTTGGCGATTTGTCGTCAATTTGCACCAAGCCCATAGAAAATTTAAACACTAAAATTTGGATGAAATTGCCAAAAATATTCAAATTAAAAAAAAATCTTGCATGAAATTGTCAAATTGTGGGTGAAAATAGAATTATGGATATGTGATGTGGGTTGGTGTGATATTTTCTATCCAATATGTGGATGAATGTTGAAAGTTGGAGCACCACTATAACATTTAATATCATCACTTTGACACTTCATGAAAAATGAAAAAAAAAAAAATCCATGATGGAGACAAGTGAAAATAAAAAATATATAAAATTTGGAGAATTTGGAGAATTTTTGTATTTTCTCTAAATTTTCCAAGTCAAGACTTGAAGAAACTTCAAAGTGTTCAATAGGTGTATATTTGAAGTGTTGTAGTAATGACCCAAAACCATTCACTAAAAGTTTGTTCCTTTACAATCATGAAGTGCCATTTGTAGTGTAGAAGCCATTCAAAGCAATGAAGTTTAAGGTCATTTTGGTGACACTTCAATAGACATCTATTTGATAGAAATGGGGTTTTGAACATAATGAGGTAGTTCTACTTATTAGTATTAACATTCCAATTGGTGAATATACTCGACACTAAACATGTTGTCTTCTAAACTATTCTAAACTTCCTTTTGGTGTACAAATTGAAACTCAATCTTCTAGGAAAATGACTATAAAAAGACCCACACTTGGTCTAATTGATCACATGAATCTATTTGTAAATCATTAATTGGTCTAAGAAGATCCACACTTGGTCTAATTGATCATGTGATTCTACTTGTAAATCACTCTTTGGTCTAAGAAGACCCACACCTGATCTAATTGATCATGTGAATCTACTTGTGAATCATTCTTTGGTCTAATTGATCATGCAAGTCTTCTTCTTGAATAATTTCTTTAGTCTATACAAACCATATTTCCATTGGTGTAAAGATTACTAAGTTAGGTGCAAAAGCAACTCATGAGAGATGCCAATGGACTTGCACCTATTGGGTGTCTTTGATTGCATCCCCTTCAATGATTATATAATTTCTTTGTTTTCCCTTACCATCCTTCAAATGATGTTGACCCTTTATATGTTTGCAAATTTTTATGATAAAAAGTCCTATGTTCCCATTGACATCAAGTAATGCCACTCTTTTGCATGATATTTTGTGAAAGTTCAAAAATTTGATGGCATCAATTGCATTAGAAGACCATGCTAATAATTTATGAACCTCCAAAGACTTCAAAATAATGGCATTGTCATTGCATACAAATTCACTTAGAAAATGTAATAGACTTGTACAATTGTGCTTATCCAAGTGTTAACTATTTGGTGTTGTGGTCAATTCATTTACATGATCTATTAGTGATATGATTACTACTAAAATTCAATTGAAATTTTTGTAAGATCATAGATTATTCTTTAGATTTTTATATTTGAGGAGTATTGATCCAGTATCAATAATTGAAAAGTAAAGAATTTAAACATTGTTCAATAAGCTTGTTGACTCTAATTGAACCTACAAGTTTTTTTGTTTTAAAAAAAAAATTGTTTATGCCTTCCATTGAAAACTATGAGTTAACTTCAAAAGAAAGAAAAATCATGGTAAATTGAGGATGGTAAGTGAGCATAAAGTCACTTAATATTCTCTTATGATCCAATTACAAGTGACATCTAGAAGAGCATTTTATAAAGAACTCAATCAACCCAAACCATCCCCCCAAAGAAATTGATTAGAAATGGACAATTAAAAATGTCATCAAAACCTTTCAAAGAAAGAGGCTTGCATGTCATGTCAAACCCAAGGGAAAAAAATTTATATGATCATAATGCAAAATCATTGATGTTGGCATCTGAGATCATGAATTTGGTACATGAATATAAACACAAAATTCCATATATTTCTAGATCATTTAAAGAATACAATTCCTAAGAGAGGATCCTTCATTCAACTCGGACACCGCAATATAGATCTTACTTGTCTACTCCAAGGAAAGACCTCAGTGCTACCCCTTCTAAACGCAATTTCAATCTTAGCACTTGTATTGCTTTTGAACTTCCTAAAAGGCCTGCAAGTTGTATTTCACCTCTAATGTACATTCTAACTCCCTTTAAGGTGACAACAAATGAAATCATCCATACAAGCATATAAGCACGGTTTCTATTATTAAATTATCTAAATATTTGTTGGATCTTGTTGAGAGTTAAAAAATAATAATATTATTACTAATATGCATTTTTGAACCTTGTATGATTAAATTAATAATTTTCATAATATTGAAAAATAGTTATATCCAAAATCAATGTTAGACTCGTAAAAATAGTGTTGAAAACAATTTTACATTTTAGACACAAATCTATAGGGATAGGTTGTATAAAAGGGTTGCAACTAGTTGTAGATGTATGATTGCTTGGAAGACAATCATCTTAAGAATCAATGAGTCAAGACTCAAGAATGTATGACAATCGTGCTTGAGTTGATGATAGTGTAGTAAGAGAGCAAAATATTTGAAAGTGTTGTAAAAGAGGTCAAAGTTCACTTGTTTTTCTTATTGGACTTATGTTACAAAATTAATAATGCACTATACTAGGTCTTAAGTGTTTTTTCAACGACATTAAAAAGATAATCATTCCCATGATTCATATGAATGTCTCTCTAATGTCGCATTTGAAACCTCTCCATAATACACAAAGAGACTTTTGTATAAATATTGTGGCTGTGTAATTGTATGGAAACATGCCTATGAATTGTAGAAAATATATTTCTTTATGAAGTTGACTTAAAAATTTCAAGGGACTATAAATTCAATGTTTTAAGAAGAAATTAGATTTGTTTTTCTTGTATTATATTTAGTTTTTAGTAATATCCATAATGCCAATTAATTATTGAAATCTAATATAAACAAAATATTAGTACAAATATAGATGAAAAAATAGTGTAGTCCATGATTTTGTTTTAAATCTAGGCTAGAATAACACAACTAAGTTTAAAATAATGGAGAACAGAAGAATTAACAAAAAATAACACATTGTAGTTCTTTATTTTTTCAACGTATAATTATTTGTACTAATGAAATTCCTATGTATTTTTAATAAATGATTGATTTTAATATCATTGTTATTTTTGGATCGAATTCAAGAAAAGATTATAGAAAATTATTTAAAGAATTTTACAGTTAGACGAAAGACTTGTATATTAAGTTATTTTGTTGAATAACTTTTTTTGCTTGAACTTGTATATGTGGAACCAACAATTAGAAAATGTCAGGAATGATGGATTTCAATCAATGCATACCAAAATTGGACTTTTAGAAAAGAACTTAGATGAAATGGGAAGTCAAGGGGACAATTTGTCAACAGCTATAAGTATATTGACAAATATGCAAGGTGTTTTTTTGTTGAAAAGGTAGTTGATTACAAGGTTAAGGATAATAGGACTAGGATTAAGGTAAACCAGCCTATGACAGGCCAAGTACCTAATACAGACATCTATAAGATGACCCATTACAGTTTTCCATCAATCTGTGCCAGGTTTTTTCCAATTAATGTAAGCAAAACTTTATTAGGTAGGTTGATGGCTGAAATCAATGTTTTGTATGATGGTGATGGAGATGTTAGAGACTGTTTTAGGAACTCGTCCCTTTCTAGTGTAATTCATTACATGAACTAACTTTTTTTATTCCTTTATGTCATGTCCATGTTAGAAAATATTTCAACCATGTTAGAAAATATTGTAACTGCATTGGGTGGTTTGATGACCACCATGGGTATAGTTTTTGATGGTTGTGGGATAGTCTACAGACTGTTTTGAGCCATCTGGCCAATTCACTTCAAAAATCTGTAACAAATTCATACTTTGTCAAAAAAATAAAATTTCAATTGTTCTACCAATTTTTCATATTTGCCTTTGTATGGAAAAAAAATTTCAAAATTTCAAATATGTCAACAAGGCAAACTAGGCAATCTGCCTGTCATAGGCTGGTTTACCTTATTGCGTCTCAAGATGCTGAAGAAATTCAAAAACATTCTTCTAGACGCCCAAGAAGTTCAAAAGGCTCAAAATATAGTGTTAAGCTATGATTACATTATTAATCCCTAAAGGACCATTTGTCCCCCCCGGGGGACAATTTGGGATCGGGTAGGTTTCAATTGTCTCAACATGAAGTGAATTTTCTTGAGATTTTTTGAGGTTGTGTAGTTTTGCGAGAGCTTTGTGGATATATAGTTTTTGTTTCAATCGGATGCCAAATGAAAAAGTTATGGCACAATAAGTTAGAAATGGAGATTCTTAGGCAACCCAAAAGAAAAAATTTTAAGTCAAAATAATTATTTTTGAATTTTTTTCTAGAAAAAATATTTTTTAATCTATATGAGAAGCTTTGATTCATTCTATTTGGACTAAGGATGAGAAAGTTATGGACAATCTTTGTTTTTTGGGCAATTTATGCATCTTCTTAAGAATTTTTTTTTGTTCAACTTTGAATGCTAATATCTTCCAATCCATACAGTCAAATTTGTTGAAATTTTTCCTACATGATCTCAGACAAGTTAAATACAAGATCCTATGGTTAAATTCCAAAATATATATTTTTTTGGTTTCCTTAAGTGAATGCAGCAGAAGTGGTAGTTTTGAGTGTTTTTTGACAAAAAACAGCCTCGGGGCTTTAGGGGTTAAGAGAATTATGAAAGAAAATTAAACTATGAAGGCAAAAAAGATTTAATTCTAAGTTTTGCCACACCCCACTATTTGTAATGAATAGTTGCAAAGTTATCATAACATTCAATAGCATGCATTGGCACTGCCTTGGCTCTACACTAGATGGTGTGGAATATTTCACACCCATCAATAGCTAAGTGGACAAGTGAAGGCTCAATAATGAATAGGACATATGGAGGCTACTGAATGGTATGACTATGTACCCAAAAATGCCAACCACATATGCGTGTCTTGTCTTTTGTTCCATACAACATGGATACACAAATATGAATGTATCAATAATTCAATATGAACACATAGATATAAATAAATGGTTACAAATATGGATACAAAACATTCTCCCATATCTTTTGAAACTTTACCCAATATTTTGAAAAAAAAGGCTTCACAAGACATATCATTACAAAAAATATGAGGCCTCCGGAAGGCCGTTAAGCCTGGACCCCGTAGTGATACTACGGAGTTCTTTTTCAAAAAAAAAAATTCAGAAACTGAAATTCTGACGTGGTCGAAGTTCCACGCCAGCGCTGACGTCAGCGCCACATCAGCGTGACGTCACTTTTCAAATTTTTTTTCGGGGAAAAAAAAAAAATTATTTTTTTTTTTCAAAATTATTATTATTATTATTATTATTTATTTTTTTCCGTAATATCACCCGCGGGTCCCGAAAATCAGCACTCACGGCCTTGTTGAGGCCTCATATTTTTTGTAATGATGAAAAATAGGACATGAGATGCGCATGCTACAACATGCACCAAAGCAAATGAAACAAAATTGTGCATAGATGGCTCTCGGGCCAGTGCTGGTGTTTTGCACAATTGTCGAGGGCATTCTCCATTGAGTTGTATCTCTCGAGTTGTATTTTTTATTGTAAAATGAATTTGCCTTTTATCAAAAATTAAAATAGAAAAATTGTGCATGAAAAAAATTTGATTGTAATATATTAATGGCTTATTTTTCTCTCTAAAAGTCTACTCTGCTTATGTGGTATTGTATTTTATTCAGTTTCAACATGATAATTGATGAGTATAATAAGTTTCACACAATATAAGTTGTATTGATATTATATATTTTTATTGATATTATATATTATTTTATCTACAATTAGTTGTTAAGCTTGTTTTTGAAGTGAATTTTTTACAACTCTAGTGAACATATGAAAAAGACATAAAAGACATGTGCATCCATAATCAACACTACCCAAAACGCAACTACCTACATTTGATTCAAAAAATGTTACAAAAATCTAGAATGGTATTGATGGCACAAGATGTACACAATCAAAAAATGAAAATCTATTGGAGCCTAGTGTTGGTTTTTGGTGCATGTAGAGACTGTACTTTAAAAACTTATACCTTTTTCATATATGCAATATCCAAACAACGCATGTTGAAGTGTGTTGGAACCTTCTTCCAGTTGTCAAAAAAGATCTATTGAAAATAATTTATACCAAATAATAATAATTAGACTATGCTTAGTTGTAATTAGTGACAATTACATGTGCACATATCTTAAGTACATACACCAAAAAGGCATCCTCTTAAAATCCTCTAAATGTTCATTTACCTTGCAATTTACCAAAGTAAGGTAGGAGGTCCATAAAAAGCTCAAGTTCTATAAGCATCTATTTCCTAAAATGCATACAATTTGTACATTTTTCTTTCTCATTGTTTCAGCAATGTACAAACAATGTACTATTCAATTCAAGTAATGGATCTACGCTTTCAGTGAGCTCTTCATTTCAACTTCAAAAATTCATAACTAATTCCACAAAGCTCTAAAAAAAGTATAAAACCACTTGGGGTACATTTCATTGTCTTTTAAGGAAAATAATTTGAAGAAGCCCAACCTCCCCAAATTAGTTCCCAAATTCACCAATGGGCACTTTTATCATGGACCTTCTACTTTAACATGTACTAAGCCATCCAATTTAGTCCCTTTGTAGCTCTTCACTATCAAGAACAAGAGATGGTTGAGAAAGCAAATTGCTAAATTTGTCCTACAAAGTGGGTCCCGCAAGGTGAATTTTGTGTTCTATAGGATAATTATAAATTAAAAGATCCTCTATTTTGTACTTGATTATTTTATCCTCCTCACCTCTTTCAAGCTCATTTGGAGCCTCTGATTGCAAACATGAATTCAAAATTTGCAAATTTTATCGTGGGTGGCAAATAAAAAATTCCTGCATTTTCCATAGGGTAAATTTGCCCTTCAAGGCCCACTTTGTAGGAAGGGTTTAGTGTCCTTTGTTGGGAGAGGGCCGGGGTGAACTGGCCCCCTCGCTCGTCCTGCCCAAGTCCATCCAAGAGTGCATGCAAAAAAAAAAAACTATTTTGTGCAGTGTAAAATCTGTTTTCTACGACCCTGCAGCTAATTTTGGGCCTCTGATTGCAAATATGAATTCAGAATTTGCAAAAAAATTCAAGCATGGAAAATAAATAAAATTCACCCCTGCCGTTGGGGGAGGCCAGGGAGGATTGACCCTTGTATTGCCCCATCAAAGGATAAATGTAAAAACTGCCCCCAATTTTGTGCCACTTAAATTTTGTATTTCTTCATGGAACCTAGCTAATTGGGAGCCTCTAAATGCAAATATGAATTCAAAATTTGAAAATTTTATCATATGCGGCAAATAAAAAATCCCAGTGATTTCTGCAAGGGTAACAAACGGGGCAATACAGGGGTCGATCCTCCCTGGCCGTTGGGAGATGGATGGAGAACTCTATTTTTTTTTTTTTTCTAACAAACAAAACAACTGAAAATATTGATTTTGAAGGCAAAGGTCATACATAGCATGCTGATATAAATGACTGTCAGTAGATACCGTAAACGCATGAACAGGATAAAGTTGGCTCCCTTTAGAATTATTAGTTGCACATTAATAAGTCTACTGCGGCGTTCAAAAGTAAAGTTACTGTTGCAAGCATTGAAAATTTGAAATATTATGTTAAGTTACTCCAGTGTCTGGGATTCATTCAACTTTTGGATTAAAATGGTATCCAGCACAGGTGGATTTTGGCTGTCTAGGGTGATCAAGATGGACTCAGTCATGTGGAAATAAGGTAGTCTGTGCTCGAAGCGACCTTTTACTAGCTGATTGCATTTTGGGGGAAGCTAAACTCCTTGAAATAATTTTCAGTAAATTTTTGTAGGAAGAAAATTGAAATTGGCATCTAACACAAGTAGTTTCGTATTTTTTGGACCCTTGTGGAATTAGTTACAAATTTTTGAAGTCGAAACGCAAGGTGGGACTTTAAAAGGAATCACCCTCCTGAAATGTACATTATTGGTACATTTGAAGAAAGAAAAATGTATGGATGTGTTAGTAGTGGTCACATTTAGAACAAAGGTTCTTTTAGAGCTCCCTACCTTCAGTCATGTGGAAGTAGAGTCTTGTTATGAGGAATATTATGTATTAGATAATTGGCAAGCTGCAATAGTGGCGAGTAGGTTATCGGACATAACTGGTTGTTCACATTTCAATCACAACCTTTGATCTTCATGATCCAAGGGTGTAGGAAGCAAGTTGAAAGGAGAGAAGGTTATGAGTTGCAACTTGTTATGGCAATGGTGATGGGTTGCCAATGGGACGGTGCCACGTAAGCGTTGAAAACTCAACAACTGGTTATGAGTTGCAATCTTGTTGGAGTAGAGAAGCAATGGATGTTATATCCACATAAGGTTAGCCTTTGCATTACTGGAAATAACCAATTTGGTTGAACTATGCTTCATTAAAGGTCTTAACCCTTTATGTACTAAGAATTAATGGTTCTAAGTTGCCAACTTTGATTGATTATATTATAGAAAGTATAATCTATATTTGATTATATTATAGAAAGTATAATCTATGTTAAATCATTGGTCGGCGGGTAGCTCAAAAAATTCTTTAAAAATAATTTTTTTCAAAAATAAAAAATTGAAATTGGTTCTTTAGATTTATAAATACGTGGAAAGCTTTAAACCAATCCATTTTGATGAATGAGATGAAAGTTATGAGGAGTTTTAGTTTGCGGGCAGTTATGGATTCTCTGCTCTAAAATAAACTTTAAAGTCCTTTATTTTACTCAATTTTCAATATTTTTGGAAATAAAATAAAATTATAGGATGTAGGTTTTTTATTACAACATTTGAACCATTGGAATTGACATTTTTTAATTCCACAACAAAATTCTTAACAATTTAGTATTATGAATCAATCTCTACTACTTTCTACTTACTATTTTTTTCCTATATGTTGTACAATTCCAAATGATCTCAAAAAATTTAAGCATGTAGACAACTTGCTTTGAAGAATGAACTCAAAGAGTAACCACCATTTTGAACATTTCTTCATACAAATGTGACCTTGTAAAGTGCAGCTGCCTGAGTTTTCGAAGGGACAAAAAAAAGGCTTTTTGCCACTTCAAACTCCAATATCTTGCAATCCACATGGTAAAAACTTCTGAAATTTTTACCACATCTTCTTAAACCAATGTACTACAAGATCCTAAGGTTACATGTGTCCAATTTCTTTATTTTTCTAAAATTTGGTACTTGTACTAGAAATGACAGTTTTGGAGCATTTTGAGAGAAAACATAGTCTCTGACCTTTAAGGGTTAACTCTAGACTATTCAAAAGTGGATTCCATTGACCATTTAAGTTATGCCACGGCATACATTAAACATTGTTCTAAATGACACATTCTAAAGGCATCAATTCAAAAGATACTTTCTAGTCAGTTTAGGAAAATTTTCATTTCAACTGAAGCTAACACCATTTAGGATCACTTAACCCTAGCAGATTGGAGTATTTTTCAAGAGGAATTGTCATTGTTTTAGTGCATTGGCTAAAATTGAAAATAAAAGTTATTTTTTAAAACTTCAACCATACATACATGTACTAAACTATTATGAAAATGTGTAGGGAAGAATTATAGTCCATTTTGATTGCATGGATGGAAAGATTATATTGTTTGAAGTAAGAAAGAAAAACTTCTTTTCATTCTTGCTAAATAGGATCTTTAGACTTCAGGTCCTCTTGTGGGAAAAAATTGTTCTACAAAAAATTGAGCCTCTACACCATCAAATACTAAATCTTGTTAGATATACTCATAAAAAGAAATTGAAGCAAATAAGGGTCTATCTTTCTATAAATCACCTTGCAATACAAGGAGGTCAAATAAACTACTAATACACTAGTCATTTTTTTGATGATTTCTTTTGCAACAAGGAAATCATTTGTTCAAAATTTAAATGATGAAATCTTAGAGATGAGCATTTGAATTAATGTAAATAGATCCAAAAAAAATTGAGAATGCAAATCCCAAGACAATAGCTTTTGTAGTTAAACAAAATTATTATTATTTTTTTCAAACTTCTCTAGCAAGGTTAGTAGAGTTTTGACTCTAAGTTTTTTGCACTAAAAGTACGTTATTTTTTTACAATTGAAAATTATATCATGTTAATTACATAAATGTTAAATTTCAAGAATAGATGAATTTTTTTGCAAAAGTTGCCAAAATTGTTGAAACTACTTAGATTTTTTTGGGCACATAACTTTTGATCCAAGCATCCTATAGGGGTTTTCTTACATCTCCACAAAAGGATAAATGTATCCATCTTGTGTCAAATTTACATAAACATATGATTAGTTTTTACTTCAACATCATTTTCTCAAATTCTAGTTGCTTCTTTGACGGAATTTTGTTTCTTTAGGAATAAAATCAAGAAAATTCTCAAAAGTGAACTCAACACAATATTTATAGAATAAGCATTGTACCCAAAAATTAGGTTCAACATCTTCTACTAAATAATTAATTAATAGGCAAATGTGTTTTGGCATATGTCCCAAAATAGGAAGAAATATTTTTAATCAATATAAATTCTTTTTGGAAAAATGATTCTCTTAAAATTTTGTTATCTATTTTTAAAATTATCTATCGCTAGTCTTGACCATTGGATACGGTAGATGCTTTTTGCATAATGTTCAACATGTACATTGAATTAGAACATGGTTTTAAGAAATTTATTAATCCAACCTCACAGAGATTTTTCATATCAGAGTTAATCATAATGTGTGTGCAATGAAGGACCACAAGCCAAAGTTTGAAAAAAAAAATGAAATTCTTTGAAGCACCCAAACTTGATTTGATGAAGTTTGATGTTGTGTTTCTTTTGTACTATTCTTAGTTAAACCGTCCTTTTGACACCCCTTTCACAAATTGGGGTTCACTTTACGATGAACTCTATCGTACATGAATGTTCTTCTTGAACATCGGACAACTTTAGTTGTTGTTCTTGAACTTGACCCAACTTCAGTTGGATCATGTCTTTTTTGTGATTAAAAACCAAGAGCTCACCAACACAATAATGGTTTCGACACACAATAATAGTACCGGTAGTTGTCAGAAAAATTCACCTGGTTTTGGGAGACACTACTTGCAACTTGCAAGGCACAGTAACAGTAGCCACTGTTACAATAGTGGGATGACCTGGTGAAGCATAAGCTTACGCACAAGTTTTTCATTTCATTTTTTTTCATTTTTTCATTTTTTCATTTTTTTCATTTTTATAAAAACCCAGAGTTTAAAACAATAACTTAAGTTTTGATACCACCATACTCTCCCAAATCTGAATAAGAAACCCACTTGAAGATGGGCTGTGCAATTCAAAATCCACATGGCGCAGCAATAAGAGAAGATTCCAAATGCTTTCAGTACTCAGCAGAACGGGCAAAACTCAAGGTGGGTACACCCCCAAAATGCCACTTTTAGCTACGTACGTTACTATGGTAGAACCACCCATAGTTGAGTACTTGAGTGATTATGTGCATGTTCTATCTCTCTATAGAATGCAATGTAAACTTACTGCCCTATAGAGATAGAAATGACGGATAGTGCCAATTTTTTGTGATTATTTTTCTTGCATTCAAATTACTATGAATTTTGGAAGCCAAAGTTTCCTACTTTCTTGCTCACTACATCAAAACATGTGTCATGACTTTATAATCCCAACTTTGCAAAGGAGAAAAAATCACATTCCAAACTTTGGTTGGAAACTTGTTCCAACCTTGGTTGAAAATAGTTGCAATCTATTGGTTTGGATATGATGCTTGGTTGGTAATGGGTGGTCCTACCATATTATAAGACTGGTCAAATTTTCATAGTTTCTTGTTGGCAAGTGAAAGGAGATTCCAATGTACCAAGGAATGTGACATATATGTGGATACTCTATGCAAAAGTTATGAAGAGTCAAAGTGTTTTTTTCAATAGATGTTCTAAAATTGTTTCTTCCACAAAGTGCATATTGATTTTGAAGGTGTACACAAAAGTGATGATGGTGGTTTTAGGCAGGGTGCCATTTAGGGTGTAACATACCCGCCTCAGTAGTTCAATGGGGTCAAAAGTGCCACATCATTGGTTGATTTTCCTAGTGCCGCATCATGAAAACCCAGAGAACTTTTTCTGTGGCATTCTGAAATTTAGCCAATGATTCCAGAACCAGGCTTTTCCTTCAATCGTTTCCAGAGTCCAGAGTCTCCAGTCCTGACACCCACTATTGGATGAACCTGAATCTC
Source organism: Antitrichia curtipendula (assembly GCA_951230915.1). Classification (NCBI taxonomy): domain Eukaryota; kingdom Viridiplantae; phylum Streptophyta; class Bryopsida; order Hypnales; family Leucodontaceae; genus Antitrichia; species Antitrichia curtipendula. Next base: position 35,921,797 of record OX579633.1, read on the forward strand.
CCAGTCCTGATCTCCTGGAGAGAATTAGCAGCTGTAAAGCAATCAGAAGTACTGCTACCTTACACCTCATGATAGCGAATTAAAGCTCTCCTCACTATTCACACATGAATGCTCACTCTCAACAGGACAATTGGAAAACATTTTCATATTGATATCAGAAAAATTATTTCAGTGAGTGAGTGAGTGAATCCACTTTCCACTTGGGCACACATCTGATCTGATCTAATCTGCAAGAGTCGCAGTACATATATGTGCAAGATTCTACATAAAATTGGCAAACTCGGTACAGCTCATTGAGCTACTAGACCTAAAATGCTACAACCTCGTTCAAATCCGCGCAGCAGCAGTTGGTGAGAGCTCCCTCTTCAAATAGTAAGAATAATAATAGTCCACTTTGAGCTGAGCTACAAGTGGATCATCACATTCAAATGACTGAATGTCAATGCTCTGATTCGGTTTAAAAAAAGGGCTTAGCAACACAATGTAGCCCAGCATCCTGTAGACAGAGAGGAACAGAACAACTGTTGCAGCTTTCCAACTTCTTCCTCGCCAATATCCACCCCCACCCCCCCACCCCACCCCACCCCTCCCCTCCCCCCTCCTCCCGGCTATGGCAATGCCAGTTATATCATCATCCAATTGAAAAATCAGGATGAGAGTCCTTCACCACATAGTTGGAGAAACTGATAAGTAAGATCGGAAATGGATGCTCAAGGGTTGTGGTTTACAAAGGGCAGAACCACAAACGCACCCACTCCCGTGAACATGAGGAACGTGGAGAGAGCATACATGGAAATCTCCCATTTGAGAGACAGAGGATCCTCAGGAGACAGAGACAGAAACCGTAACAGCGCAAGAGTCCAGAAGGCCAGCAGCACCAGGAAAGAGTAAGGCCCATGGATGTACATGAAATGGAAGTAAGGCGGCACGATGAAGCTGATGGTGTAGATAATGTAACCACAGATCATGACGGTCGTAATTAGGGCCACCACGGCCAGCAGCAGATGGAAGAGGACGGATCCCACTTTCTTCACCAAATGGTGCTCCCAGGCATCCTCCACCCGCTCCTTCATGAATTCAAATGCCGTCATCCTGAGTAGTCTATTGCCTGACTCTTACTGTTTTCAATGTACTAGATCACTCTACATTCACTAGAAAATAAAAATAAAGAACTCTTAAACAGTCATTTCAAAATGTGTCACACCGAAAACAGAGTTCCGATCAAACATCGCCTGACTGAATGCTGCTGGTTTCACTGGAGTAGATCACTGCACATTCACTAGAAAAACTCTCTCAAAGATTTTCTCTCCGCCATTTCAAAATGGCTGTATACCAGGACGAAAATGCTAACTCCGTCTACTTGGTGAAGAAAAGAGCTCTCCCACGCGCGAGGGCGATTTAACCTAGAAACAGAGAGCCAATCTGGAACAACGAAATCTGCGCGACATGTGCATTACCACATTCTTCAAGAATCACATCCTCTGCTATAGATCACCTGCTTCTTCTCTATCACTATCCCAAATCACTCCACATTCACTCAAAAATCCTCTCAAACGGCCATTACAAAAATGGAAAGAACGCTGACTACAACTCGCGACCACAGAAACCTCTCACCTAGAAACAGAGCCTTATTGAAACCCGCATATTACCACAATCGTCCTCACACAAACCGACAAATCACCACAGATCCAGTAAAAAAATGGAAACAAACACACACTCAAATCTCTAAGTCACCAAACCCGAGCACGGCGAATCTGGGGTGACGAGGCTACCCTACTCACACGCAAGGAGCGTGAGGTGAGAACCTGGGAACAAAGCAGGGAGGCACTTGAGAGAGGGGGTGGGGACAGAAAGAGCGGGGTAAGACAAAGGAGAATGCTGTAAAGAAAACTGCAAACACTTGAGAGGTAGTTGAAAGATTGTATGAAAGATTGCTTGAAGGATTGTTTGGAAGTTTTTTTGAAAGATTGCAAGGAGCAGCAGCAGTGGGGAAGATTGACAAAGAGACAAGGGAGTGCGAGAAGGACAGTGCAACCCTTTGATGGAAGACGACGGCAATCAGTGTGCACTTAGTGCGTGGGACCCTGTCAAGCTCTTCTCCCTTGCTGATTGGATGACGGCATTCATCCATCATGGTCGATTTTTTTTCTATTTTCATCCATCCACCAAAGGCTGTTGATCATGGTGGGGCTTTCGTGCGGCCCTTGGTTGTTGCTCCCATCAGCATTGACTCTGATTCCTCGGAACGTTCGAAACTTTGAACTTTGAACAAGTGCATGAAAAACACATTCTCCGAGAACACAGTAGTGGTAGTCACGGCTTGTTCGCACCGCGTGTGAACAATAGTGGTAGTCACAGCTTGTTCACCGTGATGGTGAACAATGAACATTGAAGTGGTGGTGGCATAGAGGTGGCTTCCTTTGGACGGAATATTCTTAGCGGAACATACTCCCAACATCCACCTCCGGAGGTGGATGTTGGGAGTGAACAATCAATGTTCCGCTAAGATTATTCCTTTGTTCTCTTAACTTTCAATTACATCCGTCCATCTCGCCATTATCCATCCTCCATTGTTCATTCTCAACATTTGAATAAAAAAGGTGGTCACGGCTTGTTCAATATTCGTCACTTCTCATTGGCCCCTCAAAGCACTTTCCATCGTTCATTGTTCACAGTTCACACACCACTTGAACATGCTGTGACTACCACTATTGATTGTTCACTCCCAACATCCACCTCTGGAGGTGGATGTTGGGAGTGAACAATCAATGTTCCACTAAGATTATTCCTTTGTTCTCTTAACTTTCAATTACATTCGTCCATCTCGCCATTATCCATCCTCCATTGTTCATTCTCAACATTTGAACAAAAAGGGTGGTCACAGTTTGTTCAATATTCGTCACTTCTCATTGGCCCCGCAAAGCACTTTCCATTGTTCATTGTTCACAGTTCACACACCACTTGAACATGCCGTGACTACCCCTAATGAAGATTCAATAGCGGAGAGTGTATGTAGGAGCCAATGAGAAGCCACTTTTGTAGAAGAAGCTGTGACCACCCTCTTTGAGGTCAACTTGGAGAATGGAGAATGGAGTTACCTCTGTGGGGTAATTGGCGTCCTTCCTGGAGCGAATCAAGAAGAAGCGGAAGTCTGTTGACCTAAGTAACATGACCTGACCTACGCAGTTGCTGACCTACGCAGTTGCTTGAGGATTCAAACCATTTCAGATTTCAACCCCTTGTGCTCATATTTCAGATTTCAACCCCTGTGCTGAAATTATAAATCTCAGATTCTTTAAAATTAATTTATCACCAATAAAATTTCAGATTTCTTTAAAATTATTAAATTATATTATATTTTCACCAATAAAATTTCAGATTCTTTAAAATTATTAAATTCATTAATTAAGCACAAAAATATATTTATGCACAAAAAAATGCAAGCGTTACATTTTGTGGCGTTTGGACATGCCATGGACAAGTTACATTTTCTCCAACAATTTTATTAGTAAACAAATCAAACTTTTAATTCATAAAAAAACCTAACTTCTATATTGTAGATTTGTAGGTCCAAACACCATGAAACTAAAACATACGAAAAGCTTGATATGTGCATGAGGTCAAGGGTTTAGTTTTATGGTGTTTGAACATGCTACAACATAAGTTCTTGATTTTATCACGGGTGATTGCAAGAAACACTTTTCCTATTTTCAGAGGCTCCTTACCCTTGGATGGGTGGTTTTCTTCTCATAACTTTTTCATAATTTGTTCGCTTTGCACAAAATTTAGAAGGAAGATACATGTGTTATTTGCAAACTTTAAAAAAAAGTTTAAAAACTAATTTACTATTTTTCTTGCCGCCCCCAATTGGATGTCTACCTTGGCCATTTAGGAGGTTTTCAGTCCTACTTTTGACCCACAAATGCAAATTTCAAGCTCGAAATTGAGATACAAGGACCTCAACTACAATTACAGAAGCTCAATAAGAGATTTTTAAAAAATAATAAATTATCTAGCTTCCTGACATACTCAAAGTGGACTTCCTTTGCTCAAGTATAGAGAACCCATTTTTCAGCCCAAATTTCAAAATGGTTGGAAAAAAGCATCTTCAAGTTCAAAAAGATGGCTTTTTTGGGTGTAATTTTGAGAATTTTTCTCCTACTCTTTGAAAACCAAATTCAAAAGTGTCTATTTTCATAGATTTCCTATAACTTTTTGATTGTGCATAACTTTCTGAAATAAATTTAGGGTGGTTTGAATTTAGGGTGGTTTGAGAAGAGGAGTTGGCAATGTTAAATTCAGTTGATGCCCGAAAAGGATTGGGCACTGGACTCTGTAAACGCGATTCCGGGGATGTCATCAAAGAATTGAGCCCTGGTGCCCGTGGACGCTTCCTTTGTGGTGCCTGCGAGAGTTGGGCCTGTCCAATTGTAGGCCGTGGGGTGTCCATCTACAAATATTTGTGATCATGAATTAAATATGTGGACTTGTTGAACAAAATTGACACTAAAAATTATCATTTGTAACAGTGAATTGCTTAACTCTAACTCCATTATACACTCTAAAACAAACATACAAAATCAAAACTTTTAATCCCATATGAAGATAACTGAGCACCAAAAGCAAATTTTTTTTATGGAAATAATAAACCTTGACCAAAACTCTAACGAATGAGCACATATGGTCACAAAAACATGCGATAATATACATATGACCCTGAACTCTATATTCCATAAATTTGTTTCAAATTTAAAAAAATGGTAATAAGAAAATTGTAATTAATTTCAAATTTATATATATAAACTATAATTAATTTCAAATTAAAAAAAACTTAAATTTAAAAAATGTAATTAATTTCGATTTACCCAAACAACTTGAACCCTTAATTCATTAGTCACATACCTTAGAATCGGAAGCTCCTTTAAAACGCAGCAAGCTGTTTGGACCACAAAGCCGTGTAAACAGCAAGCTGTGAAAACAGCAAGCCGTGTAAAAAACAAGCCGTGTAAAAAACAAGCCGTGTAAAAAACAAGCCGTGTAAAAAACAAGCCGTGTAAACAGCAAGCTGCCGTGTGAAAACAGCAAGCCGTGTAAAAAACAAGCCAAGTAAACAGCAAGCTCCGTAAACCAGCTCCGTAAACCTCAGGCTCTTCGACTCTCACGAAAACAAAAGCGTTGAGGAAGGGACGATGAAGGAATACTAGTAGTTAAAATAAGAAAGAAGGTGAAACTAGAAGTCCAAAGGTTAAAGTGGGAGTTCAAAAGTTAAAGTGAAGAGAACAAAGGAATAATCTTAGCGGAACATTGATTGTTCACTCCCAACATCCACCTCCGAAGGTGGATGTTGGGAGTGAACAATCAATGTTCCGCTAAGATTATTCCCTCGAAAGGAAGCCAACCCTTCATTGCCACCACTTCAATGTTCATTGTTCACCATCACGGTGAACATGCCGTGACTACCACTAGTGTTAGCGCTTCATTTCTCTGACACATTTGCACGCGTGCACAAGTAGTTATTGATTTGGTGTGGAATATTCCACACCATTTCATCCCTCAGATGAAATGATGTGGTATATTCCACATCATTCTGTTCAGGGGAGGTATTACCAGCGAAGGGTATGTACAGTACCCGGCAACTCTGAATCGTCCACCCCATTCTGCCATTCAAAAGAACTTTGAACAATATATATTATGATTGACATTTTTTGTCTTGCATGATCAACATTCAATTCTTACGTACTTCCAATCAAGCATACCAAATTTGGGTTTCAAAAAAATAAAATTGCATTTTTAGTGAATTATTTCACTTAAAATTCATAGTTTTATATGATAATTGATTGAAAATCGTTGGTGATTAATTTTTTTAATTCAATTGCGACAATATATAGGAAACATTTACACGCACATCTTTCCTTCAATAGACATTTCCAAAAACTTTTAGAATTTCCTCACAAAGGTTTCAAAGGTTGTCGTGACAATGTCCAATTTTTGAAAAATAGATATTTCTTTATTGTAATTAGATTTTTCTATTTGACCTTTATGTTGTTACTAATTTTGTACATTTGAACATGAATGTATAGTTGTTTTGCCAAAATCTAATTACAATAAAGAAATATCTATTTTTCAAAAATTGGACATTGTCACAACAACCTTTGAAACCTTTGTGAGGAAATTCTAAAAGTTTTTGGAAATGCCTATTGAAGGAAAGATGTGCGTGTAGGTATTTCCTACATATTGCCGCAATTGAATTAAAAAAATTCATCATCTATATTTTTCAATGAATTATTGTATAAAATCATTAAAATTTAATGAAAGAATTCACCAAAAATAGAATTTTGATTTTCTGAAATTCAAATTTGGTATGCTTGATCGGAATTGCATAAGAAGTGAATGTTAATTATGCAAGATGAAAAATGTTAACCATATGATACATTCTACAATTTTCTTTTGACTGGCAAAATGGAGTGGACGATTCGTGCTTGCCGGGTACTGTACAGCAAGTGTTTATTGCATCCTAAATAAATTGGACACAAGAAAGCCTCCACATGACCTTAAAAAAAACCTTAAAAAAAACATGAGTTTCAATTAGGACACATAATTATTTCTGGATGGTGGGAGTACCATACAACTTACAATTATTACTCCAAGCACCCATTGTGAAATACTAACTTTGGTTCGGCACTCTGCATCAAACACAAACATTTATTTTTTACACGGTAGAAAAATCATTTTACATAATTCCATTATTTTTTAAACCCACTCACAATAGAATTGATCTGAACCGACTTATATTAATCAGCAACAGTCATGTATTATTTCATGAGGGAAATAGTAAAAACTGGTCAGCCAGTTTCAACAAACAGCAATTATTTGCTGACTAATTGTGTGAAAAAACTCCAACTTTTCAGTTAGCTTAAGTGGACCATGACCAGGGATCAATCAATGGTGGGCTGAGCACATTTTTAATTTTATTTATTTTTAAACCTCTGAGAGCATCCCCACGGTGGCCGCGCCAAGGAGGGGCGCCAAGTTTTTTTCAAAGTAGAAATTGTGTTAGAATTAAAATTTCAGACCTCATTTAGGCGTAGTAGATTAACTTTTTCGAAAAAACTTTGAACTCATAAAAGATGTGAAATCAAGACAAATTTCACCTCCAAAAATCCGTTTGTGATTTCAAGACTCCAATCAAAAGTTATGGACAAATTTCAAAAGAGGATTAGAAGGGAATTTTTTTTTACATTTGTAGAAATGCATAGTAGAAAGTTGTCAATAAATTTTGACTAGAGACTTGAAATCTCAAACGGATTTTTGGAGATAAAACTAATCTTGATTTCACATCTTTTCTTAGTTCAAAGTTTTTGAAAAAAGCTATTCTACTATGCCTAAATGAGGTCTGAAATTTTAATTCTAACATAATTCCTACTTTGGAAAAAACTATGACTATGAGTGGTGGAACTCCTTCTAATTACTTATCCCACATGGGTTGCTCTACCTCCTACCACCCCATGTGTATATAGTAAGCTTCTCTTCCCTCTTCCAACACAACAAAAGTGAATAAGCATTTCTCCCAATTATCCAGATGCAAAGTATAAGAAATTTTATTCTAGTTGGGAAATGCCTTCTTTTCAGTGTTTTTACACAAGTAAGGTGGGTACACCCAAAACCGCCACTTTTTGCTACTGAGCCTAGTTACTACTATTAGACTGGTCAAATTTTCATACATTCTTGTTGGCAAGTGAAAGGAGGTTCCAACGCACCAGAGAACGTGGAATTTGGGCATCGTATGCAAAAGTTATTAAGGATCAAAGTTTGTTTCTGAAAGCGCTCCATCCAAATAGGTACATAACTGATTTTGGAAATGTACACAACCTGTAGATGGCGCTTTAAGGTCAGGTGCCATTTTGGGGGTGCCTACCTTAAAGGAAACTTTATTGAGGTTAAAATTACTTGTGAGAAAAAACTGAAGGTCAGATGGTGTATGTGCTTTGAAGATGGGTGAGAAGGACTGTCAGTGCCTCGAAATTGGGTTCAAAAAGGTAGTCAAAGCCTTTGGCGAGCAGCGCTTAAGAGCATCCCCACTCCAACTTGGCAAAAAGACACTCCAACTTGGCAAAAAGACACTCCAACTTGGCAAAAAGACACTCCAAGTGGCTCTTTGGAGTGTTCGAGAAATGCGGCCGGGTCGTGGGAAGGGAGTGTGGTCCACAGCAACACGGTGAACCCCACACTGCAACATTGTTTCGCGATTTAAAAGACTAACTATTAAAATTTTAATTCATTGAGAGAAATGAATTAAGTGACTAACTTCCTTTGCTTCCGAAGTCAATTCCATTTTGAAATATTGATGAAGAAGGAGGAGAGAATCTCTTTATATACACATGGGGTGGTAGGAAGTAGAACAACCCATGTGGGATAAATAATATTAGAATTGGTAAGAGCTCAACCACTCATAGCTAAGTCAAAATAGGAATTGTGTTAAAAATAGAATTTTAGACCTAATTTAGGAATAGTAGAATAATTGTTTTAAAAAAAATTTGAACTAAAGAAAATTGTTAAATTAATATAAATTTCACCTCAAACAATCCGTTTGAGATTTGAATCCTCCAATAAAAAGTTATGGACAAATTTCAGAGAGGATGTTTGAAAATGTCAAAAAAAATTCCCTTCCAACACCTTTGTGAATTTTGTCCATAAATTTTGATTAGAAAATCCAAATCTCAAACAGATTTTTGGAGGTGAAATTTATATTTATTTAACAAATTTTCTTAGTTCAAATTTTTTTAGAAAAAATTATTCTATTGTGACTAAATTAGGTCTAAAATTCTACTTTCAACACAATTCTAACTTTTTACAATGAGGAGTCAAGCTCTTTTATTCTAATTATCCCATACTTTTTGAGGGCTCACGATGAACAATGGATTTCTCTATAAAAGCTACCTCTCCAACCTTACTTTTCACCATCTACCCATGAAACTATTCATTTATGTTGTCACCCAATTTAAATTGATGATAATTGATTGTAATAGGAATAGTGACATTGGTATATAAATCATTTAAGTTGATTTATTTCTTAGTTATTAGGAATATGGCAGTAGCTTGGTGTGCCTAATACAGTAGGTTGTCATGCGTAGCCTGGAGCTCGTTCGTGGGGAAACCTGCGCTCTGTACCTTGATTCATGTGTCCTCTGACATACCCAGCCACGGGGAACGAACACTACTTTTCCGTCCGCTCTCCAGTTTCTGCCGCGCCCGGCCACTCTCTGGGACTTGGCGTGCCTGCCGTGGAGCACGCATTTTGGCTGGGCACGGCCATTTGCCCAGTTTGAGTCACTTGTTGAGTTGGAGTGGGGATGCCCTAAGGCTCACCATTTCCCCGTGTATCCTTCAAATTCTGGCGCGGCCGGGCAGTATTCCCCGTTTGGCACGTCAGCCGTGGGGAAGTAAAAGAAGCCAGGGCGCGCCCACTGCGCGTGTTAGACCCCTTGGCGCGCCACCGTGGGGAAGCTCTGATGGGTCTGTTTTAGAAGCCAGCTAAATAGCTGATTGCATTTGGGGGGAAGCTAAACTCCTTGAAACTTGGAATTTTCAGTAAATTTCGGTAGGAAGGAAAAGGGAATTGGCATCTATCCCAAGTCATTTCATATTTTTTGAACCTTCATGGAATTAATTACGAGTTTTTGAAGTTGAAATGTAGTAGTCACAAAAAGCAACCACCTTCTGAAATGTATATTGTTGGTACATAAATTGAAGAAAGCAAAAAATTAATTAATAATTAATAATTTTATATATATATATATATATATATATATGTTACTGGTTGCTATTAGAGCACCTTGTCTTGTCTATTGTGGATATGAAATGGTGAGTGACCCATTTTTGGTACTGTGCATTGTTTCTATTGTCAGACTAGTCAAATTTTCATATCTTTTTGTTGGCAAGTGAAAGGAACTTCCAACACACTAAAGTCCGTGACATTTGGATACCGTATGCAAAAGTTATAAAGGGTCATGTAGGTACATGTTTTTTTAGTAGATGTTTTGAAATCATTTCTTCAATATTGGTACATATTGATTTTGAAGATGTACAAAAAATGTTGATGGCAATTTTACACAAGGTGTTGTTTTGGAGGTGCCCACCTTAATAAGTATGCATGTGGATTCCCTTTTTTAGCTTTGACTTTGCCTACAATTCCTTGCCAACCCAATCTCATCCAAGCCAATATTAATCCAACTGAAAACATCATAATTATTTGTTTATGTGGATGAATTCTATTGATGTATCACGGCTCAAGCTCATTACCAATGGCTTTGGCAAATGCTCCACCCGCCACAACTTTTTGCACCCTTGAGTGCCCCAACGCCTCAAATTTGGCATCTGCAAATTTAATTGGGGCCTCTCTACTGCCAAAAGGGGTTGTACAATCCTTGATTTGGGCATAATGTAGAGTGTAGTGGGGGCTAAAGGCAAGTGAGTATGTTTTGTGTGACTAAGGTAGGAGGCTCTGAAAGCGAGCGGGCATTTAGAACTGCTCATGTAGACTCGCCTAAAATGGACATAAGGTGGTCTTTAAATGGATTTTCTGTAGTCATTGAATGGATCGGTAAAAAAAATATTATTTATTGCAAGAGCCAATCATTCTCTTTGTTTTCCCATTTCTCTTTTGAAACTGCATCTGAACGGTTTATGGAAGACCTAGGGTCATAAATAGGGACCTATGACTCATTACGTTTGAAAATTCATAAGTAATTCAAAAATGCTTCAAAAAATAAGAAACGACTTGTGTTACGATCACAATCTATTTTTCTTTGTCTGAAAAATGAGCTAATAATAATCTCATACAAGAAACCACATGAAAAAGGCAGACCAGCCCTTAGATGCTCGCTTTCAGAGCCTCCTACCTTAATCATGGCACTGTACTCATGGAGAAGGGATTTGATAGGGAAAAAAACTTTCTTGAGTGGTTTCAAGCATGAGGCAACAAGTAATCAACATTGTTTTCGGTGCACTTCTCCTACAATTGTGTCTAATCAAGCCCTAATTGAGCAGTTGATTGTGTGACATAAAATTCTCATAATTGGAGGGCCGTTAGATGCTTTCTTTACACAAAGCTTTGGCAAAATTTCAAGGCATAATTGCAATTCTGACAAACATTGCACTCATCCAAAGTACAGAACCTCCCAAATTTTGGCCCCGCACAATATCAACTCCCCTTTGATCCTTATAAGTTTTTAATCAATATAGTCAAATGTTTCAATATTTTCCCAAGAGCTCCAGGCTAAATGATTCCATCAATTTCAGCGGCTAAGTTTGGTGGATGTCATTTCACCACTTGCGTTAAGAATCCGAATGGAAGGTGGTCTTGGCCAATGATAGTTATGTAATTTTGCACTGGGCACTCAGAGATTAATAAATATGCGTGTGGATTCCTTTTTTAGCTTTGACTTTTTCGACAAATTCCTTGCCAACTCAGTCTCATCCGAGCCAACTGACGTTAATCCAACTGAAACAGTCAGAACTATTCGTCCACATGGATGAATTCTGCTGATGTGTCACGGTCCAAGCTCATTGCCGATGGGCTTCAGCAAATGCTCCACCCGCCACAACTTTTTGAATCATTCATCTAGAATTTTTTTTGTTGATCCAAATTTCCTGCATTTTCTGATGGGTGGATTATGCCAAGCAATACCCTTGCCATTGCTCAGTCAAATGTGTCTCCTCATTGGGCTTTGCCCTCCTTGTTGACACATTTTTTGCGCAATTCCTACTTCCATGGGCATTGCCCTGTACTAAAAGAGCATGCAGCTGCTGATCCTTACTAATGGTCACATGTTGTGTGTGCATTAAAAATGCCCTATTATGTACCAAGAATCATATTTTTTAAATTGTGTTTATCCAATCAAAAACTGGGCCTTTTAGTATAGATTGATGAATTGTAACGTTTGAGTAGAAGGGGATAAAAATTTGAAAAATGATTTTAAGACTTTCAATTGTTTATGTGAGGGCAAAGGAAATAATATATAAAATGTACACAAACTATCCTATCAAAAAATTTGTACACCAAATTTTTAATGAATTTTAAATGTGATTTGCCCTCAATCAGTGAGCTATCTCCAAGAGCTCTTAACAAGCGAAAACTAAATTTTGCAATGTATTCTTTGCACCAAAACTTTAATAGAAAAAATGACTAGACACATGCACACACAAATATATAATTTTTTGATGCTAAAATTAGATTACAAAAATACCAACTTTGAAAAATTGAAATTAATTTCAAAATTTTGTTGACACCAAATATACTACCCTAGGCATTTTGAGATTCTTGTGAACACAGTAGCACAATATATAAGATAGACTCCATTCCCAATCCCTATTTTTTTACCCATTAGCTACTTCTTCATAATGCAATTCTATAAAGTCTACTCACCTTTTGAGATATTAATAGACTCTCATCCCTTGAATTTCTACTTTTTGCAAAACAGTTTTATTACATCATGTCTAAGGTGGGAGGTCCATAAATCGCCCACCTAAGGGTTGAAACTGAATTTTTCGGAGGTGAAGCTTCTTGAAACATTTTTCAGTAAATTTTACTTGAAAGACAAGTGAAATTGGCATCCAATCCAAGTTGTTTCACATTTTTTGGAGTTTTGTGGAATTAGTTATGAAAATTTGAAGTTGAAATGACATAGGGCTCTAAAATTGCCCCCCTCCCCCCCCCCCCTAAAATGTACATTGTTTATATATTGGTGAGGCTACTAAAAAGAAACATCTATAAATAGTGTACATTTCACTTCAAAAATCCATAGAAAATTCAAAAGAAATATTTTAATTTTTAATTTTTTTCAAATGAGTTTTATCTAAAAGGCCAATCAACACAAATTATTCAATTTTGACTTTCAATAACAAAAGAAGGTAAATTTCTTAAAGGGACATAATTATGTTTTGTTACCTTAGCTTCTCAGATACTTATCAACACCAATTTTGTTGTTCTTCTTTTTCATTTAGAAAGTTGCACAATCGTGATCGAGTTCAGGACATTGTTGCCACATCAAAGGAAAGTCTGTTCTAAAAGTGTTTGTGCTCTGAAAGGGATCATGACACAAAGGTACATTTTTCTTTCTTCATTGTACCAACAGTGTACATTTCAGGAGGTGGTCGCTTATAGTGATTATTGCGTTTTAACTTCAAAAAATTTGTAACTAATTCTACTAAGGTCCAAAAAATATGAAACAACTTGGATTAGATGTCAATTTCATTTTCTTTCCTATGAAAATTTACTGAAAATTGTTTCAAGGAGTTTAGCTTCCCCGAAAAAGGCAATCATCTCTTAAATGGTTGCTTTAAAAGAGCAAACTACCCTTACAATCCTCTAAGGTAGTCTGTTCTTATAATGACCATTTAGGAACTGATTGCCTTTTTGAGGAAGCCAAAGTCTTTAAAACAATTTCAGTAAATTTTTATAGGAATAAAAATGGAATTGGCATCTAACCCAAGTCGTTTCATACTTTTTGAACCTTCGTGGAATTAGTTACGAATTTTTGAAGTTGAAAATGCAATGGTCACTAAAAGCGATCACCTCCTGAAATGTACATGCCTAGTACATTGAAGAAAGCAAAATATACCTATGTGTCATGATCGCTTTTAGAACAAGAGTGCTTTTAGAGCAGACTACCTCATTTGTGTACTTCACCTACAGTCCACGTTATCTAAAACTTCCAGAAATCTATCTGTGCTTTTCAATAAATCTACTCTTCTTTTGGGTTGAGTGTAGACCAATTCATGCATTGAAAACACGACTGAAAGTTCCCCCCAACATTATGAGTGGGTAAGTTTTTTGGCAAAACGTTTTCAAAAAAAAAGAATTTAGTCAAATTCTCAGATCACCTCGGTAATTGTAAGTTAGTCAATAAAGTAAGCTGTGATTCAAATTGTTGGAGTGCATTTTATTTGTGTCAAAAAATTTAATTTAATTTTTTTTGTTGTTGGAGTGCTCAATCACCTTGTTTTGATGTCAGAAGTGGTACGATGGTGGGATAAGCTCACCAACAGTTCACATAGCTTAGTTAGTGGCTCCCATTTCGGGCAGCGCATCGAGATTCAAAGCCTCCCACTTCCGCAATGATTTTGGGTAAAGTGAGTCAAAGCTTGCGATTGGATTGCACGGCATCCCCTTCCTTACAACAAGCTCAGTTGCTGCTGGTTCACCGCCCATCAATTATATATGCTGGTGTTGATCAGCATCATTGTCTGTTGCAGATTCGCAGCAGGATACGCATCCGAGGAGACAACGCATATGGTGAGGTGGGTACACCCAAAACCGCCACTTTTTGCTACTGAGCCTACTTACTATTATTAGACTGGTCCAATTTTCATATATTCTTGTTGGCAAGTGAAAGGTGGTTCCAACGCACCAGAGAACATGGCATTTGGACACCGTATGCAAAAGTTATTAAAGGTCAAAGTTTGTTTCTGAAAGCGCTCCATCCAAATAGGTACATAGCTGATTTTGGAAATGTACACAACCTGTAGATGGCACTTTAAGGTCACGTGCCATTTTGGGGGTGCCTACTTTAGAACCACCCATTGTCGACCAAAGACCCATCCCCAACTTGTAGGGTGTACTATTTTCAACCAAGGCTGCAATAAATTTTCAACCAAAGCTTTGAATGTTTTTTTTTTCTCCTTTTCAAAGTTAAGACTAATCGAGTCATGACACATGTCCCCAAAGCAGTGAGCATAAAATAGTTCTTGAATGATCGGCATTGGAAGACTCTACATGTCAACTATAGGTTTGGACCAACTACCGGCTTCCAAAATTCATAGTAATTTCAATTCAAGGCATAAAACTATTGAATTTTTTTTGTAATTCCCCTTGACTTCTATCTTCCTACATGGCAAAAAAATTACATGCCTTATATTGCTCCAAAACATGCACATATCGCTTAAGTGGTTGACAATGGGTGGTTCTACTATAACGCCGGCAACAGTCGCAAAGGACTACCGGCTACGGATGCAAGTTTTAACTTGGGGTAGGCCGTCGTCAGTAATTGAGTACGACTAACTTTTATAGCTACCAAGGAGTCCAATCTGCATCGCAAACGAAATTGGTGCGTTGTGTGTAACCGCACCCACCGAATATCGATATCTGTCCGTACGTCTATGGATAGTGGGATGCTCGAGCTGAATTTCTTACACTAAATAGGGGTATAAACCTCTAAAGGACCAAGTTGTCTGTTCAACTTACACAAGAAATCTCGGGTAGGTTCCTACAAAGTCATTTTACGGTCGGATGTTCATGAAGCTTAGACACAATGTGTAAACGTGTATCTCATTTGTGGAAAACTAATCTTTTTTTTTCCGATCGGGTGCTCAGACCAAAAGTTATGTTGCCCTGAACTTTTAGGGCAACTAAGGCAGTTTGGGCATCTTTGGAGAATCTTTTGTGTAAAAGATCATCAACTTTTGAAACTTGACATGTATGTGTCTTATAAAATATGGCATATAATTGTCAAAAAGAAAAAATTAGTCCTCAAATCACATTCTAAGAGGAGTCAAACTTTGTTAGCTACGTTGGGGTAGTTTCAAGAAAAAACATTTTCTTCGAATCTTAAGTCCTATTATCTTGCAATCAATGAAGTCAAAATTCTTGAAATTTTTTCCACATGCTCCAAATGTTTATCTCTACTTTTTCACAGTTTGGATTTCAAATAAAATATTTCCTCATTGCACAAATAAATGACTAGTGTATTGCCAATTCATTGAACCTAATACTTGCATTGCAGGGTGATTTAGAATAATTTAGACTCCATATTTTCTTCTAATTTTTTTTTGAGTGAACCTAATATCATATACTTATGAATGGTCAAAAATCTCATATTTGTGAAGAAATTCTTTTTTACTCCAAATGAGCCCAAAGTCTGCTAACCATGTTTTGCAGGATTAGAAAAAAGGTTTTTTTCTCACTTCAAATGCTATAATCTTTCAATCTACGTGGTGAATAGGGCTGAAATTTTTTCCACACTTTGATAAAATACTTTACTTTACTTTTGTAAGGTTGAAGTTCCAAAGATAAGTTTTCATTTTCATTTTTTAATAACATACCAAAAAATTGCAGTTTTTGGAATGTCTCCCTGGAACTACCCCACCCCACCCCAATCCTTTAGGAGTTAAGGAAGACCAAAAAAATTAAAGGGACTTATTGTAGAAAACTGTAGATGTTTAAAACATGGTGTGCAACCCCTGGACACTTCAATAACTATTGATGTACAACAAAGGTAGATATTTATATAGTGCGTCATGTCAATTAATTTGTATGGGTCCTCTTAGAACCCCTATTCAGTGTAAAATTTTACATCAATTTTTACATCAATTTGTGTAAGATTGATGTAAAATTTTTTTGTTGTAATGTGTGGACTAACTTACATTCTCGTTGTGGTGCACATTCCACTGGCGTTAGAGTTGTATGGGGAATTTTGTTAAAATAGTGGTATTTCGTGTGCCATTTTAAGCTTGCTCGGTCTAAACTATAAAAGTGTCATCTAAGGCAAGTATAGGTTTCCAAAAATCTTGGACTGGTATAGATTTTAGACCGCCTAGTTTGAACTATAAAAGTGCCATCTAGAATTAGTGTACATTTCAAACATCTCAAAATGGTATAGATTTTAAACATCTAGGACAAGTGTACATTTCAAACCGCTTGTTTTGAACCATAAAAATTGTCAAAATTGTAGAATGGCGCCATTTCAATGAAATTTTCCACTTATTTGCAAAGTTCCTTTTGTAATTATAAATATGTGTCAGAGGAAGGTTTAACTAAAAATAGCACAAAGTGATAAAAAATAGCACAACACCAACTCCATTTGACCCTAGTTTTGGTGCTCCAAGGAATTTTGTCTTGTGTTTTTTCCAAACTCCGGCTCCTAGTCTGGCATTGCATACACTTTATGATTAACTATATTGTCTTGTTATGTTGGAGTGTCTTCAGGATTGCTTTAATTTTTAAGCCTTTTCAATTTTTTTAATCATTTTTAACCTCTAAAGGACTATTGTCCCCTCAGGGAACAAAATGGATTTTGGATATGACCTCAATTCTTGGTGAATTTTCTTGAAACTTTCTCATAAGATAGAAAAACTTCTTAGCTTCGAGGGAATATTATTTTTTATTTCAATCATTCTTTGTTTTTTGGGCTACCTAAGCATCTTCTTGAAAAAATAACTTATGCAATTCATTTTTGAATGCAATTTCCACATTTTTTCACGAAAGAATGTTTGACAAAGTTGAATTAGCTTGCTAAAACAATCTCACTATTGGAATTATTGTATTTCAATATCATCTTAAAGGTATTAACAATTCAGTTTCTCTTTTAATCTTGAACCTCTACTTTACAATTTTTTAAAGAATGAAAATCAATTGTGTTTTTTATGAAATTATTTTCGTAGACTTTCAACTCAATTCTTTAACACAACTTTTTTTTAAGTTCAAAGTCCACAGTGCAAAAAAATTCCATAAATGGCGGCCAAATTCATTTAAAATTGTACACTAGTATTCAAAAAGATATTTTTCCAACTTTGAATGCTAATATATCTCAGTTTGTGCAATAAAACTTCATGAAATCTTTACCACATGAGTTCAATCAAGTAAATTACAAGATCCTACGATTAGATTCTTAGAATTTTTTTTTTTTTTTTTTTTGGGTGAACGCATCAGAAATTATGATTTTGAGTAGTTTAGGATAGAAAAATGGCCTTGGTCCTTTAGGGGTGAAATTTAAATTTTCTACTTGTTGTTAAGATTGTGAAGAGTTTCACCTAACGCTTGAATGTCCACCCTTTTCAACAGATGATTTTGACCAAATTTGGTCACTTGTAGCAAATGAATCCTTCATTGAAACCGATGTGCCCTGTGCCATTGTCACAATATAATAAAACTAAAATAAAAGTAATTTATTTTATTTTTTAGCTCATAAAAACTTCAAATTTTCAACATCTTTTTTGTAGTGAGTCAAAATGTCATGAAATAAAGTTCAAGCACTCCTCCTTGCAGAGAGCTTTTTAATGATACCAAGAACACGACCAAGGAATGTAGGGCTCACTCAATTAAACAAAACAAATAAATAATCCAACTTAAGGTATGGACTGCCATATAGTGACTTGACAAACAACAAGATTTGCATACTACAATTTTTTAGCAACTATTTTCAACAAAAATTCCTACTTCAATGCCCTTTGTGACAATAATTTTACCACAAATTACTATGAGGACATATAAAGGAGGTTAAGGTTAGTAGGAGGTCTGTAAAAGACTTGGGCTCTAGAAGTGTCCTTTACTTTAACATAGAGGTACATTTTGATTTTTTATTGCTTTAGCAATATATAAACAATGTACATTTCAAAAGGTGGAAGCTTTTAGTGTCCATTGCATTTCAACTTCAAAAATTCATATCTATTCCGCAAAGCTCCAAAAGGGACTTGGGGGACTTTGAGGAGTTTAGGTAGGTTCCTATGACCTAGTTTTTTGGTGAAATTTTTTAAATCTTTTTGATAAGATAAAAAATTTCTTAGCTTTGTGGGAATATCAATTTTAATTCAATCGATGCTTATGAGCAAAAACTATGCCATCTCAATCATAATTTTCAAGTTGTTGGGCAGAAAAAGAAATCTACAAAAATTTAAAATTTAATCCTCTTATAGATCATATTTTTTTTTACACGTGAAACTTTGATTCGTTCCATTTGGATTAGTGATGTGAAAGTTATGAACAATCTTGTTTTTCGAGCAATCTAAGCATCTTCTTGAATAAATAACTTATAGGATTCATTTTTTAATACAAATTTTTCAAATTTTCAAAAAAGAATTATTTGACAAGGTTAAGTTTCCTTGTTAAAACAATCTCACCATTGGGACTATTGTGTTTTAATCCCATCTTAGAGCTATAAACGATTTAGTTTTTTTCTCAATCTTGGACCTACTTCTACTTAATAGTTTTTTAAAGAATAAAAATCAAGTGTGTGTTTTATGAATTTTTTTTCAAGAATTTCAACTCAATTCTTTAATACAATTTTTTTTTAATTCAAAGTCTACAGTGCAAACTTTTTCCACAAATGGCGGTCAAAGTCATTTGATATTGCAAGCTAGTGTTAAAAAAAAATTCCAACTTTTAATGCTAATCTAGTCCAATCCGTATGGTCAAACTTCATAAAATTTTTACTACGTGATTTCAAAGAAGTAAATTACAAGATCCTACCATTAGATTCTTAAAAAATTATTTTTTCTTGAATGAACGCAATAGAAATGGCAATTTTTGAGTGTTTTTTCATAGTAAAATAGCCTTGGTCCTTTAGAGGTTAATATAAAAAATATGAGTTCTTCTTTTATTCAATAATCTTGGTTGCAACTTCCTAGAATCAATTAACAAAATTGTGAAAAACCTATTCTTTTTAAAAACAAAACCCATGGCAAATCTATCCTTTGGGATGATATATGATTCTTTAATGTACAAATAATGAACATTTAAAAGTAAAAATTCTTTGGAAGTTCTTCTAAAGACCAAAAATTTCTAATATAACTAGATTTTTCAAATATTGAATGATCAAAGTAGATTGCATGTGGCTACTATTCATCTTTCAAAGACAATTCTAGTTGATAATATTTTTTTTCTATAAATTATAAAAAGGTTTAGAAGAATGTTAAAATTATCAACCTTTTCTGATACACTAATTTATCCTAGTATAGAGGGTGCAAATATTTGTCCACGGCTATTGCTCACCTAGTCTTTTCATCCAAATTATATATATTCCATATATATTTATAGATGTAAAAGTTTCATCTCTCTTGCAACTAGTTATTGTATTAAAATTTATTTATTTTAAAGTATTACTACAATGCTATGTTTTTTTTTGTAGAAAATAGTATAATCCAAGAATATATTATAAATATTATGAATTTGGTAAATTAATATCAAATGTACTAATAAGATAAATCAACTATATATTGAATAAGCTCATTAGAATTCAAAATCTACAACATGAATTAAAAAATAAAAACTTAAAGTATCTTATTCATCATTGTCATTGTATAGATTACAAAAATTAGTCTAAGATTTCAAGAAATTATTGTAGAAGCAATCTACTAAGAATATTTGGTGTAAGATAATTCCACTTGATTGTTTTCCTCTTTTAACCAACCCCAATGTGTTCTTGCCTAAAATGTATTGCTTCTATGCATGAGAATCTAGGGTTACTTTTGGACACATCTATTTTTGGTAGTTTGAAAATTAACAGTTTATTTATCTATGGTCCTAAAAATGTGTAAGAAAGGAATCTAAACAAGCTAGATCCAATAAAAAAATTAGGCAATTTAATAAAAATAACAATGCTCAAATATCTTTTGATTTAATAATAGAAACAACAATTGTAGATTTGTCAAATAATACCTATGGATTTGTCAATTTCATGTTTTTTATATGGTAAATTATATAACCCATGAGGATAAAATTAGTTAACCATCTTAAAAATAGCATAAATAAGAGTCTTTAACCCTTTACTGTCTACGAGGCCCAAATCAGGCTTTCTGAGGTACAGTAATAAGTTTTAAAGGAAAATGCAAGTGGCAAACGAAAAAATGATCAGAATGGGGATTACTATACATTGGGTTTAAATACTAGTGGCCGGGACAGATGAACATTTCATGTGAAATTCTAATGGCTATAACCACTTATACTGCAGGTCCAATCAATACGGCCTGGCCTCTACTGAAAGAAAGTATTCCTGTACGCCATAAAGACGGGACAACGTGGCATTCTGTCCAGGACAGTGAACTCATTTCTGTCCGGATGTCAAGCATGCATTGTTCGGCTGCAAGTAGTCATCCCATGGATAGAAAGAGCCCTGCCACATCAGACGACTTCAGGGAAAGAAAGCCATTCCAGAAAGATTGTACCACAGCGTATGCAGACACGCTTCCAAACGTATGTTTTGCATTCTTTCCCCATCGCGGCAATAGTTATCTCCAAGCGAGCAGCTCCATGCACGTCGTCCATCTTCACTTCGACAGACCGCATCTGATCTGGAAATTGATGGCTCAGAGGTCCGTATTCAAGAAGAGTTCTACCATATTCTCAGCGTACAGAAGTTGACAGGCCTTTGATCGGGCTAAGGCAGGAGATTGTAGGTGCCTCTGATTCATACGAAATTTGATTCATTGGTTTCATAGCTTCTCAGTTGTCAGATTTCCTGTTCACATCCCACCTTGAATCGGAGAATTGTGTCGGCCAGACGCCCTCCAAATGCTCCGTATATTTTGAAGCCTCATGGCCTGGGTCCATTTATACGGTCCGACTAAGTGAGATTCATATGCCTAATGTGCTGACAAATTTTACGGTTTGAAAAACACCAAGTTCACTCCACAATGACCGGTTGGATTTAACAGAAGGCATCGCAAATAGGTGCAAATTTCTTCATTACTGTTGTCACTGTGGAAAAGGCAGGCAGAGCCAATTTCGACCTAGACAGTAAAGGGTTAAAAGAGGGAGAGATTAACTCCAACCATGTGGTATGATTGGTGTAGTTTGTTCATTCGATCCTTGAAGGACGTTGAGGCCCAAAAGTGGTTGATGGATGATTCACCTATCCATTGTTAGTGTAGTAACAAAGAATGCACCTCTTGGTCCAATAATTAGAGCAATTTTGGTGACTATCTTTGTCATAGGGGCAATATTTTTAACCTTTGAAAGACGTTGACGACCCAAAGTTTCCGATGGATAATTTTATTGTAGAAACAAAGAATACACCTATTATTTCAATGATCAAAATATTTTGGTAACTACCTTGGTCATGGAGGGCAACATCCTTTAAGGGTTAATCCTTAAATGACAAATTGGTCACCATGGAAATGATTTATTTTGGTACTTTGTGAATTGTTGGTTTAAAAAAATGCAAAAGCACTCATTGGAAGTCAAACTATTGTAGAAGACATTCCCTTTTCACACAAAATTTGGAAGATGAATAGTTGCACTTCTGACCTATATGGACAATTTTTTTGTCATTCATCAACTGGAAAACACCCTAACGTCATTTATGGGTTAAGGTTCCACAAGTGATTACAAAAATACTGCACTAAATAGTGAAATTAGGTTGCTCCATACTAATTTCTTGACATTCTACACTATATAAATATTTACTATTTTTTTTACAAAGAATTACTACTTTTGAATTAAGTATAGTTGTAATTGGAATTCATGAACCTCCATGAGTAGAAAGATAAATATTTGTAGAAATATTTGTTGACTTTGATGACTTGTAAAGTAATTTTCTTGAAGTAAGGCAACCTAATTGTCAATGCGACCTAATTTCACTAGAAGAGTTATAGAAACTGCATAAAAATACCATAAACAAAAGTCATCTTCTCACACCGTGAAAATCCTAAACTTATTATTAGCCCTCCAAGAGACCCTTGGGACGCGTTTTCTCCCAGCGCCTTCGCCGCACCGCCCGCACCTCGCACCCGCGTTACGTTACGACGACATCGCAACACCCGTCACGCCACCCACCAGTCCCAGTCCTCGCCATCGCCACTACAGTAACTTAATGGTTCTTCATCACCCTTTCACCTCCATACCGCACCCTCTCACACGTCCTCATATGCCCGGAAGCACCGCAGCTAGCAACCCCACCGCCACCGCCACCGGCACAGTGCGTCGTCTCCTACTCCAATCCACAAGCACCAGAAAGTCGCCGCACTCATGTCGCGAAGCGGATCAGAAATTCAGGGCTTGCCGGAAACACGTAGGGCTTACTAATTATTAGGAGCTCTGTGCGACCCAGATTTGCTTTAGCTTGGGCACCAGATTGTCGTAGCTAACTACGGAGTAATAATTAGGGCACAGTGAGTCTCGTGGTATTATGCGCGTTGGGCCCCAGGGTTTCTCCCAAGGACGCGAGAATCTCGTTGTGGAGGGTTGGTCAAGAGGAGTTCAGGCCGTCCTTCGTATGTTGATTTGGGTGGAAAGGCGCTGGGCCCGGGGCAGACTTTTGGACTTTCCCCGCGTCTCGCGTTCAGTTGGATTGACGAGTTTCAAGCGAGTTGGAGCGAGTTGGGGGGTTGAATCGTTGTACGTGTTGAGTTTAGTTGTTGTTGGGGGCGGCTTGGCTTGAGGATATCTTGTTGCGAACCCGAGTTTGTGAGGAGATTGTTAAGTTTGCGAAGAACCACTCAGAGCTTTTGAGCGCATTCTGTTTCTGCGACGGGTGTTTTTTATTTTTCGACTTTCTTGAAAGAAATTGGGAGTTCTAAACAGAGTCAGGTACGAGATCTCGCATGCGTTGTGATTTGCTTTGTTTGTGTACATTGTCGTTGTTCTCTGGGCAAGAGAGAGGAAGCCGGGTGGAGCCTCAGTTGCTGCGTTGTGGTTTTTTGAATTCGATCTCTGTACTCTTAGCGCTCGTTTGCTTGTTGTCGTAGTGGAATTTGGGTCTATTGCGTTTTCCTTACTCTTGTGGCGCTTCCTCGTCTCGTTTCGAGACTCATCGTAATGTCGTGAGATTTTGGTAAGACTCTTGATGAATAGTGCACTTAAGGAGCCAGCGCAAGATTCGCTGCATCAATTGCGCATACCCTCCCGGAAAGATCAGGATGCGCCGAATTGCTAAGATTTTGTTGGGTCTTCACCTTTTTTCGCAGATTCAAGTACCGAAGTATTCAGAGAACGTGTTTTCAACATGGATAAAGCACCACCTCCCCACAATGGCATGTACCCTTCGTACGTCGGCGCCCCCCCTCCGAAGCGGGAGAAGCTCCACTGGCCCCTCTTCACCCTCACAACCGTAATCGCATGCATTGCCGTCTTCGTTGTTGTGATGTACCGCAACAACTGCCCAACCCACATCATCGCCCCCAGCAAGTGCATCCTCCAGTCTTCTTTCAAGCGGATGTCGTTCCAGCCATGGAAGGAGAATCCATTACTGGGCCCCTCTTCCTTAACCCTCCAGAACATGGGCGGTTTACGTCGTGACCTCGTCGTGACCAATCACCAAGGCTGGCGACTCATGTCCTGCGTGTGGCTCCACGCCGGCGTCTTCCACTTGGTGGTGAACATGGTCGCGCTTCTCGTTTTCGGCATTCAACTGGAGCGTGACTTCGGTTTCCTCCGAATTGGGCTTTTGTATCTCATCTCGGGTCTGGGGGGAAGTTTGCTCTCCGCCTTGTTCAACTCCAACGCGATTTCAGTGGGCGCTTCTGGTGCTCTCTTTGGTTTGCTAGGGGCGACGCTGTCTGAGCTTATTACCAACTGGTCGCACTACCGCAGCAGATGCTCGCAGCTCTTCCAGCTGATCATCGTTATTTCTGTGAACTTAGCTATTGGACTGCTTCCGCGTGTGGACAACTTCGCTCATATTGGAGGCTTTGTGACCGGGTTTTTTCTGGGATTTGTGATGCTGATGAAGCAACAGTATGGGTATGTGCGGCGCAGGGATATGCTGGACCCCAGCATTGAGCGCCCGGTGAATCACCGGTTCCGAGCATACCAATTCATCCTATTTGTTCTCTCCATCATGCTCGTGCTTGGTGGATTTGCTGCTGGCTTTGCGCTTCTCTACTCGGGCGTGGATGCGTATAAGAAATGCAGCTGGTGTCGCTATCTCAATTGCATCCCAAGCTCTCACTGGGTTTGCGACGCGAATTCAGGTTAAGGTGTGATGGCTGGGCGTGGGGTGACATTCTTTTGTAAGCGTGTGGGTGATATACCGAAGTTTGTAGAGTAATCATTTTCAAGAAGATTAGGTACAAAGGAGTTGCGGTTTGTCGAGGAAATGAAAAGAGCTTATGGGAGCTTTTTATTACACGCAATCGAACATGCGCAGAGAATCTGCCAGAGAAGTGAATCTGGGCTGTGGGAATGGTATGTACGAGGTCGCAAGTCAATGTACACTCGATGCAATTGCCTGAAAACTGGAACATCGAGATTGGTGTCACGAGATTGGTATGGCACTGCTGTCACGAGGTTGTGAAATTACCTTGAAACCATTGGACATTTCGAACCGTTGATTTTCCTTATAGGTTTTAAATTTCTTTTGGCTGTGAATAGATTGTACAGCGATTGTTTTAACAGTTGAAATCCGATTGCCAATTTCAATTGTAGTTTAAATGGATCTCAGATAGTGAGAAGTTCGCACTTCACTGATCGTTGTACGTTGCACGTGTTTTGAGGTTAATTGGGATATTGCTATGAGGCAATTGGAATTATTCTTTGGCCATCTTTATGCATGTAATGTAGTTGTCTATGTTCCTCCTTGTTCAATCTTAGCAGCTTCCATCTTGATTAACAATTGATGTGCTTGTTTTTGTGTAAACAAATTCTTGCTTGCATTTTCGTTGTGCCGTCGGTTTAATTTCGAGGCAGCTCGATTGTAACGAGTTGGTAGGGCCTTGTTTGCCATAGACTCATTTGAAACCTTGTTTGCAAATGCCATCTAAGTTGGAGTAGCTTCAATGGTAGAGAGGAGGTCAAGACTGGCCGGGGTGAACCAAACCCCTCATTTTATCCCTTGGAAAAAACCTATGACCTTTTTATTTGCCACGCGTGATAAAATTTGAAAATTTTGTAGTCATATTGCAATCAGAGTCCCCAAATTAGAGTCCCCAAATTAGATAGGAATGGTGTAGGAAATAGATTAATCCCTAAAGGACCATTGTCCACTCAAAGGACAAAATAGATTTTGTGCAGGTTTCTATGACTTCAATTTTTAATGAAACTTTTTGAAACTTCCTCAAAAGATAGAAGAACTTTTTAACTTTGGGGAAATATAATTTTTATTTCAATTGATGCCCAAGAGCAAAAGTTATACCATAGAAAGCCCAAATTTTCATTTGGCAGTCAAAAGAAGAAATTCACAAAAGTTTCAGATTTAATTTTTAACTTTTTTTCCCCTTGTAGATTATATTTTTGTCTACATGTGAAGCTTTGATTCATTCCATTTGGATTAGTGATGTGAAAGTTATAAACAATCTTGCTTTTTAGTCAATCTAAGCGTCTTCTTGAAAAAATAACTTATAGGATTCATTTCGAAATGCAACTTTCACAATTTTTCAAAAGAAATTGCTTGACAAGGTTAAGTTTTCTTGCTAGGAGGATCTCGCTATTGGGATTATTGTGTTTCAATCCCATCTTAGAGCTATTAACGATTTAGTTTTTCTTTCAATTTTAAACCTACTTCTATTTAACAATTTTTTAAAGAATGAAAATCAAGTGAGTCTTTTAAATTTATTTTTTAAAGACTTTCAATTCAATTCTTCAAGTCAAAGATTTTAAATTCAAAGTCCATAGTGCAAACTTTTTCTACAAATGGTGGTCAAAGTCATTTGAAATTGCAGGCCAATGTTCAAAAGAAATAAAACTTCCAACTTTGAATGCTAATATCTTTCAATCTCTAAGATCAAACTTCATGAAATTTTTAACACATGATCTCAAACAAGTAAAGTACAAGATACTATGGTTAGATTCTAATGTGTGTGTGTATATATATGTATATATATATACACATATATAAATAATAATAATAATAATAATAATAATAATAATAATAATAATAATAATTTATTATTATTATTTTCATTGGGCGAATGCAACAAAAATGGTAGGTTTGAGTGTTTTTTGATAGAAAAATGGTCTTAGTCCTATAGGGGTTAATCAAACATCAAATAGGGGGTCTTTTTTTTAACATGCACCCCTAGGAAAAAAATTGGAGACTTCAAGAAGATGAGCAAGGACGGCAGTTTATCCCGGCCTTGGAGTGTGTAGTTGCAAGTTTAGAGCTTAGTGGTGCCCATATTGGCCTTTGGCACTAGCCTCTAACATTGTAGATAAGATGCTTCTTGATAGTGTACATCAAGATCGGAATTTGGTTAAGGTTTAAACACATGTTGTATTAGGATGGAATCCTTCACCTATCAACAATCAAATATCATATGTAGAAATGATTATGCATAGAATGATATTAGTAGGCAAAAACAAAATAAAATTCCTAGCTATTGAATTCATTAGACAAGTTGGAGAATGAAGTTGATATTTAGGAACTAAAAGAAATCTTAATTTCTTTTTTTTAATAAAAATTATTGCATAAATGGAAAGGTACATGATAAAAAAACTAAATTGTTAATAGTTCTAAAATGGAAGAAATGAATCTCAATGGTGACATTGTTTTAGCAAGCAATCTAAAACTTCTTTTTTTCTTTCTTAGAATTAAAAAAACTAAATTCATCAATGAATCATCTAAATTATTTTTTCAAAAACTTGCCCTAATTGTTAAGACATCAAGATTGATTATAAATTTTAATATTACTATTCCAAATGCAATGGAATATGGGTCAAGTGAAATCATTATAGAATGGAATCTTCTTCCATGGCACTTTGATGAATAAATTCAATATTCTTCAATTCTTTGCAAGTCATTGTTGGAAATTTATGAAGCATTTTCATCTTTGACAATGATAGAAATTGAATAATAAAGACCATTGAAGGTCCTTCACAAGCTTTTCAACATTTAATGTGTGTTTCATTCATTAGAAAAAATCAAGACCCTATGGAGATTTTTTTGACTTTTGGTCAATGTGCAAATCTAGATGAAAAAAAATAAAATTGGATATTCAATTGAATAAAAAAGAATTTGAATAAATTATTTTTTGGATAAATTTTTTATAGTCTCCAATCCTGAGTGGCACACCATGTGATTATGTGGGCCAAAAGAATATTTTTTTAAATATATATATTTTTTAATTGCACATTTTCATGTAGTCAAATGGTTTGTGCAAGGTCTAGATTTCTTCTAATGAAAGCAACTACCTCACAAGCTATGACTTGTACAACAATTAAAAAAATCATTCATTTAGAACATTTCTTGAAACATAACCTCTTAATACATTCTATCAAACTTCATCACTTGAAAAGAATTTAGGATTCATTTTTTACATTTCATTCACAATTTTATTATTGATAAACACTTTTACCAACCTCTAAATTGGTGAATCAAGTTGAGATCACCATCAACTAAATCATTATTTGGTGAGTACTTCAACACTCTTAGTATAAGTGCTCACTGAAAAGTTTTGAATATTTTTATTATTAAAAAATGATAGAAATTTAAAAAAATTGGCAATGAAAGGTTTCTTGAAAAAATTTCAATTAAAAAAATCCTATCAATTTTAAGGGAGACAACTCAAGAAAGAAGCGGACCCTAATACAATAAAAATCTTTTACTTCTCTTCATAGAACTTCAACATTTTCCTAAACTTTAGAATTTCTATTTGTTTTTCATTTGCAATACAATGACCAAAATACTCTTCCAATGATTCATGGATTGGTGTTTTGTACAACTGATTTAAGCTAATCTACTATATATAATACCATTAGATATCTTTCGAGGCTTTGCTTGCTACTAATCACCATCACCAAGGTATTTTTATGCATAATTGCACATTACAAGTCTCTTGTGACCTAGAGTCCTTTAAGGTTTTTAAGTAAATTTTTATAATTTCACAACACTATATATTGAAAGGTTTATGGGAATTAATACATTATTGAAGCAACAACTTCCAAAATTTAGTAAAGTAAGTCAAGAAAAATAAAATATTTTAAAATTTGATCATAGAATAAATCATTTAAAACTTTATGTGGGTATTAATACCTTAGCGTCCGAGGGGACCAAAAGTGTCCTCACATAGTCTAGAAGTCTAATTTGAAGTGTTGTAATTTTTGCATCTAATGCCCAAATTTAATAAAATTTGTTGGAAAATTTGTGCTCTTTCTTCTAGTTTGTGTGGTAAGTTTCTCAGATCAATCCAAGATGTACTAATTTTTTCATTGAAGCCATTTGAAGTTCATGGGTTTGATTTGATTTCACCAAATTGCATTTTGATGGCTACAACTTTGGGGGCTTATATTTCCTTCATCCAATGTTTGTTTTCAAAAAAAATTGTTGAATTATGTTGCCCTTGAAGTCTAGTTATTGCAATAAAGTTTTCGTGTCAATCTAAGTTGTTTTGAATATTTGGGAGCAATTTGCAATTAAAAAATCTGAACATTTTTGGATTTATGGTGAACTTCAACGACTTGTTTTTTTATATTGTATTTGTTTCCAATCAAAAATTAAAATAAAGTTTCACATACTAGTCTAGGTTGTATGACTAAAATTTCATATCAATCCAAGAAGTTATGAGTGATTGAGAAGCATTTTAGTAGGAGGGTTCAACCTTAGATGTGTTTTTTGCAACTTTTTTTTGCTATTTTTAGACATTTCAAAGCCATTTTGTAGATACAGTGAGTCAATTGAATGATATTTTTTTTCACCAATATGTTTGTATTCTAGTTTTGAAGATCTTTAGAGTTTAAAGTTTTTTCATTTGAGTAGGTTTAGAAATCTAATTTCACCTCCAAATGTGTTGCTAGAAAAATTTCAGCATCCTTTTTCAACACTAAAACATTATAATGGCTTGCAATCTATGTGGCCAAATGACTCCAAATTTGGTTCATGTCATTTACAACATATACACTATAAGATTATATGGTTGAGATTTCTATATCTTAGTGACATTTTGACCTATACACTTCAAAAGCCAAAAAGGCCATCATGGGCATTTAGGGCTTAACCTCAGAAGGACTCTTTGCTTTTTGAAAACTTGGGCAAGCTTTGGTGACTTCATAATTTGAAATTCTTGCATGCATTTTTTAGAATAAATGCTAATCATTTAAATCTAAACGTGAATCATTATTTAAGGTTATTTTGACAAATATTGGAAATATTAGAAGTTTTTTGAAGTAATTATCAGCCTTTGAACTTCGTGGAACTTTAGGGGTTAGCCTCTTGCATGAGCAAAATTTTGAAATTTTCTACAAGTCTTTCACTTTTCATTTACTACCCTAAAAGCATGGAGAACAATCAAGAAGAAAGTTCATTACAACTATCTAAATGGTACATGGGCCTAGCCCTATGAGTCTTCCGCCCCCACCCTTTGCATATAGATAATAGATTTCAATTCCTACCCCGTATTTTAGGACGCTAGCTGATTTTATATTTCAAACATTCTACTAACTCATTTGGGGTCTCTAATTCCAAATATGAATTCATTCAAAATTCCCTGGCCCCAAAATTTATCATCCATTGTAATCAATTTGTTCCCCGAGGAAAAATTTGGAGAAAAGGCTTGGCCTTGGTCTAGAAATGAAAACTCACCTTGGCCTACATTCAACCTATTTGTCAGCCAATCACCGCTTCAGAAATTCCAGTGGAACCCATGCTCTGGTCTTTTATGCAAAGCTGTCCCCCGCCTGAATAGAACTCAAATCCTAAAACGGAGCGAAGAATATCTAAAACTGCGACATAAGCGGAGCGCAGCCGGCGCACTGGCTTCAGTTCTGTGCTTCTAACAGCAACCCGATCATCCACGCAGACAGTTTTCCCTACGGCACGCGTACTTTGCGAGCCATACAGTCGATCCTCCCTCCAAGAATCGACCTTTTCTTTTCTTTACTATTTGCTCCAAAAACAGAAACAAAAAGTACAAAACGAAACCAAAAAACTTAAACTTAGGTACAGGGAATTCGGAGCCAACTGGTGCTGCCTCCGAGCGGGGCTCTCGCCACACGCGTAGCCACCGCTCCACGTGCTCACTAACTTAGCGAGCTCGTCGTCAACCAAGCTCCTCACTCCCAGCGAGCTCCACTACCAAACTGAGTGGATCCACTCGGTAGCTGTGATCTAGCAGGATTGATTAGAGTACGTTTTTGCCCGAACTCATACTTTTGCTTTGCTGCGGGATGCGTGGATCCATGCCACAAGGCAGCAGTGTACGTTCTAGCAGGATTGATTAGAGTAAGCCTTTGCCCGAGTTTTCGCGTGTCTTGCAAGTATTTGCAACGGAAATGCAAACTCATACTTTGCTTTGTTGTGGGATGCGTGGATCCACCTGGTAGCTGTGTTCGAACAGGATTGATTAAAGCGTTTGCCCGAGTTTTGCGCTAGTTTTTGTGGATGCTATCCAGGATGGTATCGAGGTCGTGGAGAAAGCGGATGGATTGCTAGGTACGTATGAGGCATTAGTTTGAGGATCTTGGAGTCGATACCAGGGTCACGATGGAGCCCGTGAAGCGAACTCGTTTGCTTTTCTCACAGTCCCCGCAGCATTGACATCATTCACCTGCATTCTACTTTTCATTACTTCCGCAAGCTCGCTAGTGAGGTTGAAAACTTGCAATACGTCCCTACATTGCATTAGAATCGCTTGGGAACTTGACCCCGGACCGGGCGGACGATCACTGCTTTCACCATGAACGACCTCCTCTCCGGTTCCTTTGGTCGTGACGGACCCAGCTACATGGATCTGAAGAAGGACTCTCGCAAAGGCGGCGACCTTGAACTCGGACGCATGAAACGCACTCCAGGCATCCCCGAAGTGGACATGACTTCGTTCTTCGACGAGGTCGGCGTCCTCAAGAGCGAGATGGAGAAGATCAAACAACTCCTTTCGAAAGTCCAGCTCGCGCACGAGGAGACTCGCGGCGTGAGCAAGGCGCAGGCCATGAAGGCGTTGCGATCTCGCATGGATGGAGACATTCGCCAGGTGACGAAGATCGCCAGGTCGATAAAACTGAAGCTGGAGGATCTTGATAGGGCGAACGCGGAGAGTAGATGTGTACGAGGATGCGAGGATGGGACGCCGACTGATCGGACACGAACCTCGATTACGAGTTCGTTGCGGAAGAAGCTCAAGGACCTCATGGGGGAGTTTCAAGTGCTCAGGCAGGAGATGAACGAGGAGTACAAGGAAACAGTGGAACGCAGGTTTGTTTGAAAGCCTCCTTGGTCACACATTTCCACATCGCTAGCTATGTCCTTCATGCTCTTCGCCTACGTTTGAAATTTCAGCTTCCCTGAAACTAGGTTTGGTTGTCAGCTAGGGTGAGTCGCTTACATTCCGTGTAGAAAATGTTGAGCTCTTTTTGGTCGTCTCTTTGGTAGTGTTTTGTGGAGCATGGACTATGAAAGCAGTTTAGGGTTTAGGCCTAGGTCTCAGCCAAACCTATCTCCTATGAAAGCAGTGTCCGTGTGTCACTTACAAAAACAGGCCACTGAGTTTTGTTTTTCTGCGAATTGGTACAATGATACTGGAATGCTTCAGCCAACACTAATTTCATTATTTTACAAGGAGTGGTATGTCGGTAAATTAGTGTCACATAAATCAACGTAGATGGGATTCTAGGGATGACTTTTTGTGATAAAAGGATGCTGGAGAGTATCAGAACTAGGTTAAATTTGAGTATCCTTCAAGATGCAAATGGGCTATAAAATGTAGGACTAGTTGATCACCTTAAAAGTAGTAGGAAAACTTGAGAAGAGTTATACCTTTGAATCACGAACATCCAAGAGGGTACTTTTTGTTTTATTAGAGGGCTAACCTTACGGTGAATGTATTGTTATGGACTAAAACTATCTTGCTTTTTACTATAGAATATATTGCCTAGTCAGTTTAGTACTATGGCGTCATCTTTTGCTTACTTTCGCTACTTTTTTTTGCATGCATAATTGAATTAAAAAGATTTAAATTGAAAGAGAATTATAGTGGAGAGGTACATGTTAAAACTGCATAATATACCTACTTACGGCTCTGTAATCCTGGCGCGCAAGTGAAACTCTGCTCTCTAAACCCTCTCAAAACAGATTGCGAATTGCAGCGTGTGTGTTTTTGACGAAACATTTTTGTTAGACTCTCTGATGGAGTTGGGCTTATGTAGTAGTCATGTCCCTCCAAATACTTGCAGTGAAATGAGGTCAACGAGTTAAAGGGGCTTTTACTGTTTACTCAGATTGTGACCCCAATTAATTAATTAATTGCAGGTACTACACCGTGACCGGCGAGCATGCGGACGAGGAGACGATCGACACCATCATCGAGACGGGCAGCAGCGAGACGTTCCTGCAGAAGGCCATCCAGGAGCAAGGTCGCAAAGGGCAAGTGCTGGAGACCATCAAGGAGATCCAGGAGCGCCACGACGCGGTGAAGGACATCGAGCGGCACCTGCTGGAGCTTCACCAGATCTTCATGGACATGGCCACGCTCGTGGACGCGCAAGGGGAGCAGCTGAACGACATCGAGCAGCAGGTGGGGCGCGCCTCGTCCTTCGTCATGCGCGGCACGCAGCAGCTGCAAGTGGCCAAGAGCACGCAGCGCAACAGCCGGAGGTGCTGCTGCATCGCCGTCATCCTGCTCGTCATCTTGCTCCTCATTGTGGCCATCCCGCTCCTTCATGTGGTGGGTGCCCTTTGACACGTGATGGGTTTGGGATCTTGCTCTTAGCAAAATGTGAGCCAATGCCACAAAGGACAAAAGCCTTCTCTCACAGCGGAGCTAACTTACTTGCCTTGTACTGAAATAGCATGAAACCAGGAGTGTTGGGTGAATTTGATGATTTCTTTCAAGTGAATTGGTTCCATCAATTTGTACCTGATTTTAATCAAAGATATTAAATTTATTGAGAGCTTGGAGTTGTTGTATTGCACAATTTCAAAGCCCAATATAGGCAATTTCGTTAAAATGGCAAAAATCCACAAGTTTGGTAGTTTTTACAGTTCAAAAGGGGGCGGTTTGAATTGTACAACTGTCTTAGATATCTGAAATCTATACCTATCCTAGATGGCACGTTATGGTTTGTACAACTATCCTAGATGTCTGAAATCTATATTTGTCCTAGATGGCACTTTATGGTTTGTACAACTATCCTAGATGTCTGAAATCTATATTTGTCCTAGATGGCACTTTATGGTTTAAATTGAGTGGTCTGAAAATGGCACATGGTATAACCGCCATTTTAATGAAATTTCTCATCAATCTAATTTATTTATTTATTTTTATTTTTATTTTTATTTTTATTTCATATTTGGTATTTGACTACAACAGAATATACTTCTCTAAAGTAATAGGACCGGACTAGATGACTATATTACATTAGAAAGGTTGTTGCATTAGAGAGGGTCGTTTGCATTAATGACATTTGTATGCTGTTGGCTAACTTTAAAAGGATGGAACTGCCTCTAATCAAGTTGTAAGGTTTCAATAATTTTCAATATCTCAATTCCATTTGACTTTATTAACTCAATGGAAATTATTTTATTTTATACAAAATAAAATCATGTGCCTTCTACACGTCATAGAATTTTTTGATATTTTTTTGTGAGGATTCAAATTACCATAAAATTGGAAGAAAAAGTGAAGAAAAATCTTTTCGAATATGCAATATGCTTAAAAATCTAAGAATTTCACCATAGTTTTGTGTTATAGTGTAAAACATCATAGTATAAGTTTAATTTATGGGGCTTATATATACACTTAGAAAATGAGTAAACCATGGTTATTTGTCCAAAATTTTAATTGCAATGAAACATTTAATTTTCAAAGTTCTAGAAATTACAATTGATAAGTTTGATTTCATTGTTTGAACTAAAATTCAAAAGAGAGCAATTTGATTGTGAAAATTGTGATGAACAACAAGAAGTTAGAAGCAACCAAAATACACTTCATAATGTTCAATTTTTCGAAGGAAGCGTTTTTTGAATTCCCTGCAGGCATTCTATTGCAAATCCCTTCTAAGGAAACATAGAAATGTTGCAAATTGTTGTTCACATGGAATGTGACTCTCACAGGGAAATGTGAGACATGGAACTTTAAGGGAATTTTAAGGAGGAAATATGTGCATTTTTGAGTGTTATGTGAAGATGTCCCCACCTCAAAATCAAGTCAATTTTTAAAATTCAATATTCTAGAATATAAATTAGGCCTCTAAAATATAATTTTAATGTAGATTTTAGTTTGCATAACCAATATAGTTCGTAGATTTTAGAAATTGAAATCTGAAAGGTATGTAGATTTTAAATTTCTAATCTTACTAATTTGTACATTTCAAAATTGTTAGTGTAGACTGATTTCTAGATTTTAGAATATTAATAAAATGTAGATTTTATTTGTTTGAACAATTTACAATTTCATTTATTATTTGTAAAATTTCTAAGATTCTAAAATGTACCAACTGTAAATATGTTAGATTTTTGTGAAATGAAAACATTGTCTTCGATGTTAACAACTTACAAGTCTTATCAGACCAACTTCACGGTACGCTTGACAATCGATATGGGACAATTTTCATCTCCTAAAATCTACCACATATAAGGTAGAAACAACGTAAAAATGTAAGATGCATCAATGTTGCAAAATCTACAAATTTAGGTGGCATACCGGGGATATGGGGGAAATTTATGAAAATCCTTGCAAAGAAAATCCACAATTTCCTTTTGCATAGAAATTCTTTGAAAGATCCCTCCATGATGACATTAGAACAAAGAAAAACATACAAACTGGAAAAAAATTGCAATAAAAAACTACAGTATCTCCAAAACTGTCGTAGGGAATTTGAAAAGAGTCTGTTGTGATTTCTTGAGAGTTAAGGCCTTATGTAAAATCCAACAATTATTATATAAATGTCTTGAATTTAATATCATGATGTGGCATAGGATCAACAATACTTCAAGGCAAGGAATGGGTGAAATCCATCTAATCCTGCATTGTGAAATTAAGTGGTCTTTGTCAATTGGGAAAAAAAATTGGTTGCACCATATTTGCAAGGTAAAGCCATAAGTCACATCACTATTGTATATAAGGGTGTTAAACAAGTGTCAAATGTCTTACATTGGTGAAGTAATGAACAATGTCACTAACATGCAAACCATCAGTCAAATGTGAGCTACAAACAATGAACAAAATATGCAAATTTTGTGAGTCTTGGGTATAAGAATTGGAGGAAAAAAGATGGCATCCACTAGATGGATTATGAATGTTTTTAAAAGTTTTATGCAAGAGCTACATGAAATGCATGAAGTACATGCACATATATTGAAAAAATAATTTTTGTCTATTGTTCAACTAGTTGACTAGCATGTTCACTTGTTACTTTATGATTTTTGTACAAGGTTCCAAATCCATGCATATAGGTATGGGAAGAAAATGAAAAATTACAAAAATGAAGATTTAATGTCTATATTTTTTTTTAGCTATAATATATTTTGTCTAACAAGCTGAAACTCAAGATCTACATTCCGATCTCTACTAGGAAATACACAATGGAAAAAGGAATTTTGGATCAGAGTGCAAAGGGATTGGTGGTTTGGCTTCCAAATACGGTGAAAGTGGTACCAGTGCTAGGAAATGAATTGGAAGGCGGGTATGGCAAAGTGAGGAGGCTGTGGTTGACTAGGGTATCAATCATTCCTAGCAAATTGGAATTTGCAAGAATATCTTTGAAGGTCAAAGACGAGGAGGAGAAGAGCTCCCAAATCTTGTTGGAGGCTGCGGGATATCCAATGTAGCATGCAGGCATCATTAGATTGACTTTTCTAAATTCAAAAACAATGGAGGGTTATTCACTTTGGTGGAATGGCGGATCTTGGGGGTCTTTCATAGAAAAGTGCGATAAAAAAAGTCCACAAATTGGTACCAATTGTGGAGATTGAATCGCAAATGGATATCGGGTTGAGCAAGGAGAACCTTGAGTGGATTGCCACACACCGTAGAAATCGTCTGAACTTGACATTTTCATTACTGATGATTGTGACAAAATGCCATGAGGTAGACTATATACACAACATCTCACCAGCCAATGTCTTGCTCCATTTCGATCCTTGGGTTTCAAATATAGTATAGATAGGGATATGTGATTGGAGCCTTTCTAGCCGAATCAAGGAAAAAGAGCCTTTGAAGTATGGATTTCAAAAGTTGGAGACGATATTGCAGTTGAAAAAAGGCAAACCATTTGTTGCTGCCAAATTGTTCTATTTGTTTGGAGAGAAAGGCTCTGTGAATTTGCTAGAGGCCATGCAACAAAAACACCTATACTCAAAGGTTGTTGATGCCTATTCGGCGTGATGGATGGCGGAATTTTTTTGGAAAGAAGAATGGGATAAACAACATTTTTGGAAAGACACTTTTAAGTATATGAGTTTGAAGGTCAAATTGCAAACCCTCCAAGAAGAAGATGTGAACAAAAGAGCAACTATCCCTAACGTTATTGATCTATCGATGGGGAGATCATACAACTTCAAAATGCTTGAGTGTTGTTTTTGTATGAAGTAATTTTTTATTTTTAGTTCTTTTAATTTTAACATATAGTGTTATGGTAGTTAGGTTGAGAGCAAGGGATAAAAAACTTTCATCCTTGGAAAAGATCATGTGTACTTGGCAGTAGCCAAATTCTACAGACCTACACTATGTATAAATATATAAATATAAATATAAATAAATAAAAAAAATAATAAATTTAAAAAATTAAAAAAAAATATATATATATATATATATATATTCAAAATGTTCAAAATATTGTTGTATGCAATTTTTCTCTTTATTAATATTGTGGAACTATGCAAATAATGGTGATGAATTCATATTCAAATTGTTGAATGATACATTCATAATGGCACATAGTTTTGGCTCTATATAAAACATTGCAAAATTAACTGAACACATATGTGTCATATGATATTATGACTACATACAAAGTTGCCAAATGGAAATGAGGTGCACGTAGGCAAGAAAACAAATGGAGGTTGGTTCTAAATCCGAAACATGTTTGGATGTAGGAATAAGGCTCCTCAAAATTTTCAAAATGAGCCACATAAGAGTTTGAATTGAAAAATTGGCCTTGTCAACCCTGCTTAGCCTATTCCTGCGTCCGTGCCTAGTCCATGCTTTTGTCCCCACCCAGCCCTACTTCTGCGTCCAGTTTATGCTTGCGTACCTGCCAAGACTTAAATCCGCGTCGAAACCTCTATGGTGGCAGCCACTTGTCAAACACCGTGGACAAGGTAAGTCCACGTCAGATTTTATTTACCTTGTCGGACATCGGATGGACGGGACCTCTATCAGACGGGCAAATCAGAAAGACAGGTAGGCGGATGGTCCGTTCGCTGTGACAATCCTGGTGGATTGTGTAATGAGTTTGATAGCTCTTCATTTCAACACATACAATTGGTAGGTTCCTAGCTACATTAGGTTTATGACTTTTGTAATTTCAAATTCTTTTTTTTCTATTTTTTATTTGTGAAATTATTTAATTAAACTATTCCATACAATTCATACCTTCCAATTTGTTGATTTAAAAAAATATTATTATTATTATTATTATTTTTCAATGGTTTTGGCCAGCGTTCCCCTCTGTCTATAAACTAGAGGCCTTCTCAAGCCTCATTCTTCAATTGCTTTACTATCCATCTAGGTGTCTACGGATTTTTTCCTCAGGGTTTTACCATGAGAATGGACTAATAAAATCAGTGTACTCTTCTCCTTCATCTGTGGTTTTGTCCTTGACCATATCAAGGTTTTTCTAGATAAAGTTTCAATGAGGCAACAATCATATATCTTGCAAGATTATGGGAATTATAATATATGACATTGTGTAAAATTTTGTTTAAATATTATATCAAACAAAAAGGAGTATTAAAAAATATTATCATACAGACATACACTCTCCAGACACTATAGATGAATAGTTAAAAGGGGTTACATGAGAATCTTTTAGATGAATAGTTAAAAGGAGTTGCGTGAGAATCTTTTAGATGAATATTTAAAAGGGGTTACGTGAGAATCTTTTAGATGAACAATGGAAGAAGTTTATTCCACCTTCTTTCTTTTGTATATGGTAGAACTACCCATTGTCAACCATGGAGTCATACCCAACTTGTAGAATACAACTATTTTCAACCAAGGTTGGAACAAATTTTCAACCAAAGCTTAAAATGTTTTTTTTTCTCCTTTTCAAGGTTGGAACTATTAAGGTCATAAAGTGTCCAAACGTTCTTGCTCAGTACTTCCCACACACTTTCTGACAATTTGGGGAATAAAATTACAAAAAATTCACCCTTAAAGGAGGAGGGGAATAGGGGATGATTTTGGAAATCAGCCCTTTTCATTACTGTGTAAATCATTGACTTAAGAAATAGCAAAAACATTCATGAGAAGTCAAACTATTATAGAAGACCT
The DNA here is from genome assembly GCA_951230915.1 of Antitrichia curtipendula. Taxonomy (NCBI): domain Eukaryota; kingdom Viridiplantae; phylum Streptophyta; class Bryopsida; order Hypnales; family Leucodontaceae; genus Antitrichia; species Antitrichia curtipendula. The sequence continues at coordinate 35,960,860 of OX579633.1, forward strand.
CCCCTTTTCACAACAAAATTCTGAGGATGAATAGTTGCACTTATGTCCTACTACTCTACTAGAAGGATTTCCTGTCGTCCATCTTATGTTTGATGCCCATGTGGACGTTTAAGGGTTAAGTGATTGGGTATGGGTGGTTCTACCATATGATTTTGTACTCAAGTACTTTGACTTGCTTCTAAGGTAAAACAGCCCATTACGGACCTTTTACCCATTACGGAAATACGGACTCCTAGGAATGAACCCATTATGGTTTTCTTTTAATGAATCATGGTTTTCTTCCAGTGAATTAAATCTGCGCCACAATCAATGGATTAGGTAACTGGAATAGAGTAATTAGTAACCACAATAGGAACTTCCAGCTTTTTAGTGTTAATTCATTGTAGGATGTGATTTTTTCAGGCCTTCTATTTTAAAAAATATTGTGACCGCAATAGGTGAGTTAGATGAGTGTTATGGATATAATTTTTGTTGGTTTTGGGGTAGTCTACAGGCTCTTTTAGCCATGATGGGCAGAATACTTCAGAAATTTATAACAAATTCACACTTTATGGAAAAAATATAATTTCAACTGCTCTCACCATTTTTATCACTTGTGTTTGTGTGAGAAAAAAATCAAAAAATTTCAGTAATGACATGAGGGCAAACCCCCCATTTGTTCCGTGATGGGCTGTTTTACCTTAAAGAATCTGTTGTTTTTCGAAGTCACTGACAGTATTTAAAATTTATCCCATGTCTGACGTTTTGACGCAGAAGTTGCGTCGCTCGAAGAAAACCAGTCCTCCTTTGCTGGTGCCAATTGGAAGCCCTCCATTACGCTGGCCTTGCATTGACAAGTGTGCACTTCTGTGCTAACAAGGAAAAGTGTGTACGGCAATTGAGTTCTCTTTCAATTCTCAACCATGTAAAAAAAAAACAATTCTCGTCCCACTTGTTACCGAGCAATGCATGGGCCCATTTACCAGTTATAGTGAGAAGAAAATGTGACGATTGAAGCGATGTCAAAACGTCAGACATGGGATAAAATTTTCATCAATGTTAGAAAATGAACCCACGGCCTAGCTCCGACTTAAAATTCCTGGACTCGCGGCCACTAAAATATTATGGAGGCGTGGCTGGTGTTCACTTATAATTACTGAGGAAGTAGCCAGACCGAGTCCGTCCCCTGATTAATTGCCAGAGTTCGATTTCGTAGAGGCTAGCTCTCTACATCAGGTGATGCACGATCGATCGAGATTGCAGCGCTACAGTTTCGTCCAGGTTTTTCTCTCTCATGATTGAGAGGGGGCTTACAGTATACTGAGTTCCCTAGCTGTGCTCTGTCCATAACTTCCTGCTAACGCTGCTTCTCGGGTTCGACGTCCATGCAGTAGTCGGTCTCAGCTTCCTTGCTCTGCAGATCAAGCCTTGATGGCTTTGTGTTATAATTTGTGTTCTAGTGTGAATGTTTCTGTAGGTTGGTAGCTACTGCATCCCTTAAAGTCATAAACTCTGGTTCCCCGAGCACCGTAAAGTTCAAATTCATTGTTCTTCCCGATCGAATTCAATTCCTGCACAGCAAACTCTAGTTAGTTAATTCGACAGCTAGCTGATCAAGTCCGACAGTCAGGTTCGCTTGCTCATTGGCGTTCCATCTGGTGCTAGCTGCTTCCATGAATATTACTGGCTTGCGTTGCATCGAGGATACAGAGCCGGGCCCTGTCAATATCTGCTGAGCCGGAGAGATCGAATACCGCTAGCTCCACTACCGTGTGAATGTAGGTTCAATTAATTTGTGGGCGTCAGGAATCAACGAAAGCTCTTCATTTAAAGGCTTCCAGATTTGCTCTTCAGCATGATTTTCATCCAGGAGATAGAAAGCTTATAGAACCGCGAGTAGGCAAGAGATTTCCTCCTCCTCGTGCGCCAATCAGCAGATTCGATCGATCGAGGACGATGGGGTTGTATGATCACCTGAGAACTGTTCTCGTAATCCTAACAGTGTACATCATCCAGGGTAGTTATATCCTCGTGGAAGCTCAAGACACCAGCTTTAGTTTCCTCCCCTTCAGCTCCGCAGGCAATTTTTCAATGCTGGACGACGTTCAATACTATGCCTCCGAACAGTCAATTCTTTTGAACTCGGGGGCGTACTCGTTGGGAAAGACAACCTCCGCTTGCGGGAGGTTGTACTACAAAGACAGGGTGAGGATGAAGGATGCCGCATCTGGTGCAGTGGCTTCTTTTAACACCAACTTCACATTCTCCATCACAGGTAACAGTACTTTCCATGCAGATGGATTTGCTTTTACATTCAGTAGGAACAACAGTGGTGTAGAGGACAAAGGGGAAAGCGAAGGGGGCAAATGGTTATGCCTCGCGTTACCGGCTAGTAATGTTCAGTTCTTTGCCGTAGAGTTCGACACCTTTTTAAACGCCGAGTACAATGACCCTAGCCCGAGCCATATCGGGGTTGACGTTAGCAGCTTGAACTCGACATTTGTGCAGAATTGCACAAATCTTGTTACCGGTGAGCCCTTCACTGCTTGGATCGACTATGATAGTCCTTCCCAGAAGCTCGCCGTGTATTTTGCTGCTGGGACCTTATACGACAACCGGTACGTTAACAAACCGTCTATTCCTTACATCGAGGGAGTTTTATCCTTAAGGGACCTCTTGGAGGAATACATGTACGTTGGCTTTAGCGCAAGTATCGGAGCCCAAAGAGAAGTTCACCAGATTCAAGCTTGGCAGTTTGCGACCTCTGGACTGCCTGAAGTGACAAAATCCTCAACTGAAAGAAAGGTCCGTATCATAGCTGGGGTCTGTGCTGGAGTTGGTGTAGCGCTGGTGCTTGCAGGGATGGTAATTGCAAAGCAGCGAAGGAGAGCATCTCACACCAAGCAAGGTACCAAGTTTAATTTCGTGGACCAGAACCTTGTGCCGCGCGTGTTCACGTACAAAGAGCTCAGCAAGGCCACCAAGAACTTCAGCAGAAGTGAAATACTTGGAAGCGGTGGATTTGGAGAGGTGTACAAAGGGGTTCTCCCCTCCGGTGCCCTGGTAGCAGTGAAACGGATGAAACATGAGAGCAAGCTCGGCGAGGAGGGTTTCCAAGCAGAAGCCGCTAGTCTCAGCCAGATTCGGCACAGGAATTTGGTGCAGCTGCGAGGATGGTGTCACGAGGAGGAGCAGCTGATGCTTGTGTATGACTTCATGTGCAACGGCGGCTTGGATGAGTGGCTCTTCCAATTTGCTGAACGAAATGGGAAGGCTCGATCATTACATTTGCGCTTGGCGGAGTCCCTTCCTCTCATGCTGCGCCACTCCATTCTCAGTGGGGTCGCCGCAGCGCTGGCATACTTGCACGAGGAATGCAACCAATGCGTGCTGCATCGCGACATCAAGTCCAGTAACATCTTGTTGGATGAAGACTTGAATGCGTACTTGGGAGATTTTGGACTTGCCCGACTCATTGACCACCAGAAGATGGAGAAGACGACCATGATGGCAGGAACTTTGGGCTACATGGCCCCGGAGATGACAGTCACAGGGAAAGCCACCAAGGAAACGGACGTGTACAGCTTCGGCGTCCTGATGCTCGAAGTGATGTGTGGGATGCGGCCGCTTGAGCAAGGGGGTCACTTATTAGTGAACAGTATATGGCATGCACTTGAAACTGGTAACATTCTTCTGTTGGTGGATCCAAAGCTTGGGAGATTTCCACCTCCGAATGCAGATCCATATGGTGGAATCGAGATGCAAGAGGCGTCAGGCTTGTTGGTTTCCGAGGAAATGGTTGATTCGAACTCCTCACTGGGGTACAGTTCCAATGCGGCAATGGAAGACGAGAAGATGGTGACGAATCTGCTTCACTTGGGACTTCTGTGCTGCCACCCTAATCCCGAAGATCGACCATCCATGCGACTCGTGTCCCAGTGGCTGCAGGCTTCCGAGATTATGGAGATGTCTCTGCCGCCCCTGCCAAGATGTAAACCGCAAGCATGGTACTCCCCGCCTGGATTCTTGCACACGGCAATGGTACGTTCGGTTTCAACGTCTTTGAATTCCGACGACGTCAAGGATGCCGGGCAACGATCATCGCAACCTACTTTGCCGACCTCCGATGCTTCAGTCGGGGAGCGTGCGAGTACCCGGGCGTCCAAATCCACGATCTCTTCATCATCACATTAGGTGTATTCAGGTCGCTAAGCCCAATTAATCCAGTGATGAATTCTTGGCAACGTGTTGCTGTACCTTGATGAATCTAACTTCATTTGTCTATTGCATACGGGCCACTAGTGCAAAAGGGGTGTTGAAATGACAAGGTTTAAATGACATTTTCCTGAAAAATGTCATTTCAACATGTCATTTAAGCACTTTTGTCATTTAAACAATGTCATTTCAACACCCATTTGAATAAAAGATTGCACCCGCATTCTGATCCTCTCAATCAAGAAGGCATGCTCATGTTGTCAATCTTCCCATTTTCGGTACCTTTTTTCTGCACAGACACCCATAACTAAATGAGATCAATCTCATAAGTTCTTGAAACTCAAGAAGCACTTTCTGAACTCAAGAACAGACTGAGAGTCCACCTGTGTGCACCTGTGTCTAAGACATTGCTCAATCTAGCGCTTCCATGCCTGAAAATTAACCCCAAGTAATCGAATTGGTTAACCCCGAAGTGCTGAAAGCGACTGGCCCCATATCTATCGCATTGAAACGATTGAATTTGGAAGCGCCAATTCAAAGAAGGTACAAGCAAAACATATTAACATTGTCTGGAAGAAGAAACCATGTCTCTCGTTTTTGAATCGATGCAGAAATATATTGAGGAAGTTTATGTTACTCGGAATGAGCTGTTCCGCATAACTACGCACCGACAATCCCAACTATTCATTCTTGTCTGATTATTTTTATTTTCTTAAATAGGGAATTAAATAGGGAATTTCGTTAATTTGGCGATATTCCGGACGCCATTTTCAGACAGGGCGGTGTAGAACATGTTTAGATTTCAGACATGGCGGTTTAAACCATCTAGGACTATTGTAGATTTCAGATTGCACGGTCTAAATTGTAAATGTGCCCGAGTTGCAGAATGACTGCCATTTAAATGAAATTCCCCATCTAAATGTGATGCAGATGCAGGCAATGACTGCCTCTTTTGGGTGCATTGATTGTGACAAAAGTGTCACAATGCACCCCAAATCCAATTTTTTTTATTAATTGTCCGCTAACCCCCCAAAAAATTCGAAATTAGTTTTTAAAATTAAAAATTTTCATACCCTCCCCCTTCTCCCTACCGTCTTGTAATTTTCAGAAAGGAATGCAATTGACAAACAATATGGGATAAATAGCATTCCGTATCTTGTATCCGTACCCATACCCATATTTGTATTCATATCCAGTATTTTACCATATCTATATTCGTATTCACATTCAGTATTTGTTGTGTATTTGTATACAATACTATATCCATACCCTGTATTCATTTGGGTATCTATATCCATATTGATATTTGGACGGCTCAAGTTAAATCTCACAAAATTAACAGTTTGTGATTTTTTGAGAAATCAACGGCAGTTACAAAGGTAAACATTTTTAAAAAACAAACAATCAACGGCCTTAAAAATTTTTGAGAAAGGGGGGTGACTAATACAAACCAGAGGTGACAGACTCTTTTCACTGGATTGTTAGGTTCACTGTAATCCCCTAAATTTTCAGCTTCTCCTTGTCAAAAGGTAGGGATGATGAAGATTGAAGCCAACATCCCTAGTACGTACTAAGCAAGGAGTGGCGAGATGGAAGCATTGATTTGGGACGAAAATGTAAAAGAAAATGGATGAAACTATATGAAAAAAAAGCCAAAAAATTGGAGGAAAAATTTCCATTCAATTTAAGAATGGTAACTTTAGTACTACAAGTCCAATTACTATGGAAGTAAATAACCCTATGATTGTGGAAGTTTTTAGCTGTATAGAGTTGCTTCAACACCATATAATAAACTTCAAATAGACCTATTATTGTGGAAATTTTCAGCACTTATGACTATGTAGACTTTGCTTTAACAAAAAAATTAAGAAATCCTAAATCCAAACTCCAAAATGAAGGTTTTAAGTTTAAGATTTACGATACAAAAAAATGAGTTGCAAAATAGTAAAAGAAGGAAAAGTAGAAATACATGATATAAATGATGAGATACTATAATCCATAATGTATAACATAGGTAGAAGGAAAATATGACAAATTACATAATAAACTCAATTGAATCAAAGTGAAATGGAAGTAGTGACCGTATTAGTCTTATTACAAATTCATTGATGAATACACTTATTCACAAGGACATGCGTAAGTTCTTCTTTGCAATTGAATTTTTTAATTTAGAGCTAAATGATTTAATATCCCAATAAGAAAGATTTGTTTGACTCTATTCAAATTGAAACTTAGAGCATGGATTAAGATATTTATTGTGGACTGAAGGCTGCAAATGATCGTAAAAATAAAATAGAGATGTTTAAAATTCATCCATTGCCTTTGCTTGTCTAAAGACTTTGTAGCCATTTAAAAAAAATACAAGTATGAGCATTTTAGAAATGATGAAATGATAACTACAATATGTATTGTTCAATTTCAGGCTTTGATTCAAAGTTAACACAAACAATGCAACCAAATCTAGGGTGAAGAACCATTGTTACCCAAGAATACAAGCCTTTAGATTGCAGATGTGCAAATGTTCACGGGTGATTGCAAGAAAGACAAGTCATATTTTGTGTCACATGTAGAGTGACGGAGTTGTTTTCTATTAGAACATTTGGCAATAGAACTCGATGAATTTGAAATTTTTATTGGAGATGGTTAACTTGACTGTTATCATATCTCTAAATTTGTCGTACTTTTAGGTTTAAGGATTTTTGGTACTGGGGAGTATCCAATATTAATAATCTAGAGCTGAAATTTTTGCGGTCTATTTTCACAATAGGGAGACATGTGCCTATTAAAGGCAATATTCATTATATTGAAATTTTTTGCAGATTTTGAGACAAAATGCTAGTTATTGGAAAATTCATTTAAATAAATAATAATTGAAACCAAAAATAAATAATGCTAAAACAAAGATTCTATATTAAAATTCTAAAAGTTGGTGTTGTTACCTATTTATAAAAAAAATACTACTAAAGAGATAAAGTGATTTATACTCGAATCAAGAATAAAAATGAGACTGCGAAAAATCTCAATATAACAAATATGACCTTACCAAAGGAAATCTAAAAATACATTATTTTATAGCCTCTATATTCATACAAATAGGGCTCCCTTGTGCACGCACTTTTGAACATTGAAGATGGTTTGAAGTTTGAACAAAAATCAAACTATAAATATTTAATTTTCAATTCATTGAGAATAATGAATCCAACAACCACCTCACATTTTTAAGAGCATATCTAACTTACTTTAAGTTTACAATTGAATAGAAAAGCTCTTTATATACATATGGGATGGTAGGAGGTAGAAATTACTTGACATTGCATACCGCACTTGGCGCCCCTTTTAGCGCGTCCGCCATGTGGCACAAGAGGAGCAACAAGGCCTTGGTCTCCAAAGCCACATACCATTCTAGGCTTCCAAGTAAGTTCCAACATTGTTCAGGGTTAAGGCATGCAATGCTTATGATTAACTTCCAAATGCCAAAGTTTTTCGAAGTGTGTTTTTCCTATGAAAAAACAATATGGGCTTATAATTATTTCCAATGAGGGTAGTTGCAAGAAACACTTCACAGTTCTTGGCCAAACACGCGTTTTCAGGACATAGGACTGGCAATACTATCGATACTACAAGTACTGCGCCAATGCACTGCAACGGCAATCTCCAGATTCTCCACCGTCAATGTCGAATTTCAGTCGGGCTGCGATTTTGACAGGTGGTGAGTACAATAGTAAGCGCATTAAAGTGGAGTGGCGTATGAGGTCGTTAAACGTCAAATCACACAAATTTCATCCATTGCCGAAGTTGTGAATGAACCGTTTTCGTTGCGGAGCACTTACAAGTACTCAATATTGTGGACTATTGTGGGTACTACCAAAGGCATTGTCATCTGAAAATGCCAAAAAATAGCAAAAAAGGGGTCTGTGTCCCTTTTTAATTTTAAAAAATGGGAAAAAAATTCAAAAAATTCCCCCCCAAAAAGCCATTTTTATTGACAACGAAAGCCTCTCATTGCACCAAAAATTTCTTTAGGAAATTTTTTTCCCTTTCTAGGACTTTTGTGCAAAGGATGGTCACATTGAGCCCCTATGAGCAACTCTAGTATTCTTTTTTTCAAAAAATCTCCTCATCAATCCTTGTAAGGACCCTAAACCTCCCTCATGTCCAATTTGTAGCTTCCAATTTGCATTTTTGGGTCGAAAATAGGACTAAAACCTCCCCAAATGCCCAAGGTAGACACACAATCGGGGGCAACTTAAAAATAGTAAGCTAATTTTTTTTAAATTCAAAAAATTATAGAATGTTTGAAACTTTTGTAACTACCTTCACTCCAAATTTCACGCCAACCGGACAAAGTATGCAAAAGTTATGAGTCAAAAAGTACCCGTCCAACGGCAAGGGGACAAAGAATAGGACAAGTGTTTCTTGCAACTACCCGTGAAGCAAATTATTTTTTTTCAAAATCTAACCATATAGATGCTTAAAGAGTTTGTTTATTAGTATGTATACCAATTTTGAGAGTGAAATTGCATAGGAGTTGTGAGATTATAGCAAAAAAAATGTAATTATTTTATTTTTAGTACACTGCCCTTTTCAACAATGTTTGAGAAATTTGCATATAAAAATTTGGGGGTATCAGAGGTGACATGAACAACTTAAAATTGTGTTAGCACACTAAAATGTACTTCCAATTGTTCCAAAAACCTATAAATCAAATGAAGAGCTATCAAACTCATTACTTACAGCTGAAAAATAAAGTAAAATTGACAAGCTTTACTCTTCCACTAATGGTACATATATGCACTTGAGGACTTTTCAAAAAAAAAAATCAAACATTTAACTTTTTTTGAGAAAAATAAAAGCTTCTAATAGTTAACCTTCAAAATTGCTTGTAAAAAACTTTAGATCGGTCAAAAGAATTTAATTTCCTCACACCAAAATGAGCGTGAAATTTTAGATTGAGCATGCATGGTTGGTTGGGTAGTTAGGGGCTAAATAATTGACTTGCTTTTCTAGTCCAAATTTCTTTCCTAGTACCAAACTTAGACCACCACAACTGTTAACTTCACTCCAAAACGCCCAAGGGACCAAAAGTATCCTCACATAGTTTCAAGTCCATTTTAAACAATGTTTGAATTCAATAAAACTTGTTGGAAAATTTGCTCTCTTTCTTCTAGTTTGTGTGGTGAAACTTTCAGATCAATCCAGATATACTAATTTTTTCAAAGCCATTGCAAGTTCAAGGGTTCAATTTGAGTTTACCAAACTTCATTTTGATGGCAACAAGCCTGCAACTTCAGGGGTTTGTATCTCCTTCATCCAATGTTTGTTTTCAATAAAATTTGTTGGATTATGTTTCCATTAAATTCTAATTATTGTAGTAAAATTTTTATACCAATCCAAGTTGTTTTGAATGTGTGGAAATAATTTGAAGTTCAAAATTTTTCTTCTATATCAATCAACTAACCCCTAACTGTCCAAATGACCATATATGATTGATCTAAAATTTTAGGCTCATTTTGGTATGGGCAGTTAAATTCCTTTGATTGTTAATAAAAAAAAATTACAGACAGTTTTGAAGGTTAGCTACTGGAAATTTTTGTTTTTCACTAAAAAAGGTAAATATTTCATTATTGAGAGGTCTCCAAACGCATATATGTACCATTAGCGGAAGAGTAAAGCTTGCCAATTTTATTTCATTTCCCGGCATTGAATAAAGTTTGCCAACCTCATTTGGTTTGAGATCTAAAAAATTGTAATTATCCATTTGCTTTGAAAATGATCCTAGTGGAAAGTGTTAAGTATTTTCATGATTTTCACCATTGAAAATTTAAACATACAATTGGTGATTTGGAATTATTTGCAATTTCTATTTATAAAAAAAATTGCATTCCAACAATTACAAGAAGTCTAGAATGATTCAAAATACAAAATTGTTAAGAATTTTGTTATGGAGTTGAAAAATGCCAATTCCAATGGTTGCAATGTTGTAATAAACAATCTACATCCTATGATTTCATCTATTTCAAAAAATATTGAAAATTGAGTAAAATAAAGGACTTCAAAGTTTATTTTAGAGTAGACAATCCATAACTACCCACAAACTAAAATTCCTCATAGCTTTTGACTACTTATTATTTATTTTTTATAAGTTGTACAATTCCAAATGATATGAAATTTTTTATAGCATGTAGCCAACTTATCTAGGAAAAATAATCCAAAGAAGCACCACCATTTTGGACATATTTTCATAGAAAAGTGAGCTTGTGCAGCTGCCCAGTTTTTTGCAGGGCCCAAAAAAGGATTTTAGTGAATTTGAATGTTTACATCTTGCAATCCACGCGGTGGAAATTTCTGAAATTTTTTCCGCATCTTCTCAAATTAGTTTAATACAAGATCATACGGTTAAGTGTGTCAAAAAATAATTTTTTCCAAAAATTTGATACTTGTATTAGAAATGGCAGTTTTGGAGCGTTTTTGGTGAAAACATAATCAAGGGACTTAAGGGGTTAAAGAAAACTTCCTCTATATATTGTGTGAAAATTTGAAAGAAAAATAATAAAAATTCCATTTGTAGTGAGCTGCCTCAAATTGCTATGATGCCAAACTAAATAAGCCTACTACCACCATATTTAGCAATTTGAATACCTTGGGGCCAATTCCAAAAGGGGCATGTATTTTTAGGGGTGTATGCTCATTACAAGAAAAAGGGATATTTTAAATATAGTCCTATAATTTATGACTTTTTAGGAATTTTTTAGTAACATTTTACTGAAAATACATGTATTTTCATAAAAAATTTATTAAATTTTTTCTAAAAGGTTATAATTTATATAGTTATACTATGAGGACTACACTTAAAACACCCATTTTTCTTGTATTGTCTTGTTTCACAAATCAAACCCAAGTAGAATTATAATTTTTTGATTAAAATTATAAAATCTATAAATTTCTGAAGTGGTTTGCCTTGAAAGGATTCATAAAGTCCTATAAACAAACCATAGCCGCCTTTCTATATATCCATTCATATCGCAATGTAACATGGTTTGTTTATTTATTTTTATTAATTCATCAATGTCAAAATCAAACTTTTATAAAAAATAAAGAAACAAATAGAAAAATTTGCAAAAAATAAGTAAGAGCTTTGTCTAAAACTTTAGTATTGGATGGGTTCAAAATTGGTGGCTAACATGACTATGATAGTATATAAAAGTGTGCAATCCTTTGGCACTTGCTCATATTAGCAAGAATTAGAGCAACACATGAATCACACCATTTGACATTCATATTCACACACATAATTAAACTACTATTGGTACCTTGAATTGTTTCAAAGCCCACTTCTTCTATGCATGCATATCACTAGCAAACAAAATTATACTAATTACACTGCTTTTGCTTTTATAATTCTCTTGAATTTGAAAGGACATGGCATTTTGTTCACAATGAAGAAATGATGAATTGTGAAATAATTACAAGACTACAAAACTAGTATCATTTTTAATTCATATAAATGTAAACAAACCACTTGGAGTGAAAAAATAATTTTTTTGTCATTGCAAAGACAAAAGCCATGTTACACTACGATACTTAAATATTTTACCATTAAAGGATTGACACATTACCCATTGTTGACATTAATGTAGTGATTTTGTCAGAAAATAAACAGATTTGGATGAGTTTTGGGGTGGAATAGGGGTAAAAAATAGGATGACGAAATTAGATTGCTACCAAAAATGGACTGGACTATCTTAGAAGTCTCAATCTGCCAACTATTATCTAAATCACAACCTCAAACTTTTTGAACCATTGGGGCTCAAGAGCAATGGAGCTTGCTTGCAAATAGAATAGAATTTTTTCCCAACAAAATCTTAATCACAACCTCAAATCCCCTCCTTCACGGCAATGTCTCATCTTATCTAGAATGTACATTTTACAAATTGCTACTAATTTATAGCAATTATAATAACACTCTAATATAGGGCAATATTATGGAGTGCCACCTCATACTCCACCTCATATTTGGTACGGCATAGCACTACATGCACAAATGTTAACCCTTGGAGGAACATTGTCCCTTCGAGAGACAAACGAGATTTCGGGCAAGTACCTACGGGCTGAATTTTTGTCATAGTTTTTTAAACTTTTTTTAAAGATATGAAATTGATTAGCTTCATTGAAATATATATATTTTTTTCAATTGATGCTTGGGAACAAAAATTATGCTCAAATAAACTCATAACAAGGGAAAAGGGACAACAAAATAAAATTTCAAAGTTTGAATTTCTTTTTTGAGTTTTTTTTTTATAGATTATATTTTGTCTATATGGAAAGATTTGATTCATTCCATATAAATTTGTTACAAGATATTATGGACAATCTTGTTTTTCAGGAAATTAGAGCATCTTCTTGAAAAAATAATTTGTAGGATTCATTTATGAATGCAAATTTAACAATTTTTCAAAAAAATAAGTTGCACATGGTTTAGATTGCTTTCTAGAAAAATCACACTATTGGAATTTAGTGCATTTTAATTCTATTTTAGAGATATTAATAGTTTAGATTTTCCTTCTATCTTATACCTACTTCTACTTAAGAATTTTTTTAAGTGTAAAAATTAAGTTCTTTTTTATTTATTTTACTAGACTCTCAACTCAATTCCCCACAAAAAAAGGTTTAAGCTTAAAGCTCAAAACTCTATAGTGCAAAAAATTTAATTTAAGAAAGTTCAAAGTCAAATAATCTAGTCTCGCAATGTGCTGAAAAACTTGTATTTTTCACTTTCAATGCAAATATCTTGCAATCTATGCGGTTAAAAAATTTGAAATTTTTTCCACACATTCTCATACTAGTTAGGTGTAACATCATATGATTAGATGTGGAAATTAAATTAAATTTTTTTTACTCTTTGCTATAGAAATGGCAATTTTGAATGATTTTTGGCAGAAAAAAGACCTTGGTCCTTTAGGGGTTAATGTCTATAGCATTGCCCTTCAAGACTTGAAATCACTCTCTAGTATCATGTGTAAATGGCTTATATAAAAGAATTTTATCCAATTTGGACCCCTTTCTAAAACCGATTCCAACATATTTTTGCCTAAAATGTACAACCTTTATTCACGAGAGTCTAGAGACATTTTTGAATACACCTATTCTCAACGGTTTCAAAATTCATAGTTTATTAGTACCACAATGTCCAAAAATGCATAAGAAGAAAATCTACAATAATCTCTTGACTTTCAACAAGATCCCACAAAAATTAGGCAAATTATTGATAGAAACAAATTCTGTCAATGAATTTGTTTATTTGAAACCAATCCATTTACATGCGGTTCCTTAGTTTAATTACTTGAGAGAGTGTCATGTTACCAGTCAAATAGTTTAAACCCAAGACAAGTGTGTTCTAACAATGATAGTGTAGCAAGTATAGGTATAAAATATTTTAGAGTGTAAAGGTGCAAAACTAGTGCTACTACAAAATTAGTATCTTTACCAAAAAAGCTTGATGGAAATTATTGGTACTATATCAAGAACATTTCAACCTACATTTATTTGAAAATTATATAATGGTTGTCAACATATGAACTAACATGACAAATTAGTACTATTTTTTTTAACAAATGAGCTACAAAATCTCCTATCACCACCAACATTATTTATATCATACATGTTCAATCACTTATGGCGGGTATAATTTTGAAGATTAGAATTTGAATATATATATATATTTTTCAATTTGGCTCAAGAAAAATTCAATTTGAACACAAATTCAACACATTTGGTTATGTACTATTTCATATGAAATTGCTCATAAACAAATGTAGTAAGATTAAAAGTAAATTTTCAAAAATGTTTACCATAAATAAATGGTTGAAAATATTAGAAAGACATTTAGTTATGTAGATTGGAGAAAGATAACTTAAGAAAGTGATTGAATTATGGTTCTTTGGTCAATTTAGTTAAGTTTTGAAGAAAATATCAATGTTTGAAATGCATTTATTTTCCATTCATTAACCCCTAAAGGACCAAACACCGTTTTTTGACAACATAGCGTTTTTGGGTAGCTCACCACGAATGGAATTTTTCTTTTTTTTCTTTGAAATTTTCACACAAGATGTGCCCGAGGAGTAGCTTTAGGGCCCAACAATTTTCATAACTTTTGACCACATGGTTAAAAAGTTATGGTATGATATGTAGTGTTCATTGTTTGGCGGGCAGCCCGGGCAGCAAAAAAAACTTCTTTAAAAATCATTTTCTAGAGAAATAAAAATTTGAAATTGGTTCTCTAGATTTATGTGCACAAGGAAAGCTTTGAATCATTCCACTTTGATTTATGAGATGAAAGTTATGAGGAATTTTAGTTGTGGGTAGTTTGCAGGTAGTTATGGAATCTCTACTCTAAAATAAACTTTGAAGTCCTTTATTTAACTCAATTTTCTATATTTTTGGAAAAAAAATATAAACACAAGGTGCAGATTGTTTATTACAACATTACAATCCTTTGGATTGGCATTTTTCAATTCCATAATTAAATCCTTAACAATTTAGTGTTTTGAATCATTTTCTACTTCTTTCTACTTACTATTTTTTTCCTATATGTTGTACATTTTCAAATGATCTGAAATTTTTCAAGCATGTAGCTAACTTGATTTGAAGAATGAATCCAAAGAGTTACCACCATTTTGGACATTTTTTCATACAAATGTGACCATGTGAAGTGCAGCTGCCCGATTTTTTGCAGGGACAAAAAAAGGATTTTTGTCACTTCAAATGCTAATATCTTGCAATCTACACGGTGGAAATTTCTGAAATTTTTTCTACATCTTCTCAAACTAGTTTACTACAAGATCCTACGGTTACATGTGTCCAAATTTATTTTTTTTCCAGAATTTGGTACTTGTACTAGAAATGGCAGTTTGGGAGCGTTTTTTGTGAAAACATAGCCAAAAACCTTTAGGGGTTAAAGTAGGATTTTATAAATGTATTTAGTTACAGTTAAACAATTCTACTTTATATTATCATTATTTTTATGATTTTATTTCATTTTGCTAAAGACAAGGGCCAATTGCATATTTTTCATACAATCATTAGTTCATATCATTGTTACAAGAATTTTTTTTTTAAACCTCTAGTATAAAACCAAAAAATTTATGTCTATTTAACAAACATTGAGAATAGAAAATTCAATTTTTAATTATTCAATTTTATTAAAAATTTAAACAACTTACAAAGGATGTAGATGACAATAGTAGGGATTATTGTATCAATGATATTCAAAAACTGATTATCTTTAGAAATACGATGAAAGAGTCAAAATTATACTCAAGCATGTTGCAAATATGATAATGTTTCTTTAATCTTACAGTTTACAAGACATCACTTTGTTTTTTGAATTTTTTATTAGATTTCTTAAGTAGATTGGAAATAAAACTTCATTTGGTGATATTCATTTTTTGTTCTAGGGATATTTTCAAAGTCTAATACTAAACTTTACTTAGTTCAAATTTCTAGAAGTAAATAATTTTAGTACATAATTATAGCTTCTAAATCAAGTACCTATTTTTTTAATCCATTTGATAACATTAACATTTACTATGTGCATCAAACAAAGTGATAAAATATTCTCCATTTCCAAATGAATCAAATTATTACCATTTACCCTTGGAAAAAATCAAAATACAATGATATTACTAGACTTGCATACATATACGTACATTAAGATGAATAATTGATGTTACATTTGTCATCAACATATTTATAAATGTGAATAGCTTCATCATTCTAGTCAAGATCGCAAATTAAGGCAACTATTGACACCTAATAGTGACCCATTTCTACAACAATTTTTTCTGTGAAATGTACAACCTCTAGTGTATTCCAGAAGCAAACTTTTTTCTTAAATGAGTGGACACTTTATTCCATTGAGAAGAAAATGTCAATTTTGAATACAACTATTTTTATCACTTTGAAAATTCATAGTTTATTCATGCTTTGTCCAAAATATACATTTTCATCCCTAAACCCTAAGCAACCATATATAGTCACTCCAAAATTGCAGATTTGTTTTGGTATGGGTAGTTAAATTCCTTTGATCTGTTAAAAAAGAATTACAAGAAGTATTGAAAGTAAACAATTGGAAGTTTTTATTTTTTACTAAAAAATTGTAAACAATTGATTTTTGAGAGGTCCTCAAAGGCATATATATATATATATATATATATATATATATATATATATATATATATATATATATATATATATACCATTAGTGGAAGAATAAAGCTTGTCAATTTCACTTGATTTGAGATCTAAAAATTATACTTATCCATTTGCTTTGAAAATGTCCCAATGAAAAGAGTAAAGTGTTTTCATGATTTTCACCATTGAAAATTTAAACTTGCAAGTGTTGATTTGGAATTATTTGCAATTTCTACTTGTAAAAAAAAATTGCACTTCAACAATTGCAAGGGGGATTGTGTAATGAGTAGATGATAGCCCTTCATGTGCAATTAAGTTTTTAAAAAGTGAATTTTAGTGTACTAACACTATTTGTAATTTATCATGTCAACTCCCATCCCCCCCAAAATTTATATGCAAATTTTTGAAACATTGTGGTGAGGGGCAATATACTAAAAATAGAATACATACATTTCTCTTGTTATATTATAACAACTCCTATGCCACTTCACACTCAAAATTGGCTTTTATACTACTCCCTTTGTCCTACTAATAACCTCCAAATGAAGCAAAATTTTGTCCCACTTAAAAGCTCCGTTTCTTGATTTTGAATGTTGAGTAAGTGATCAACGTATTGAACAACCTCGTGGGGGCAAGTGAAACAATCTAGGAGCATTCCTTTGGCCTAACAAGTTTGGTCTTGCCCATGTAAGGCACCTTGTACAAATTGCTTCTTTAGATAGTAGTGTTGATGATGCATTTAGTGACCACTTCAACACTATAAAAAATTGTTTGTAAAGTGGCCTATTTTTTTTTATTGCACATCTTTAGGCTGAGAAACATATTTGTAGAATCCTATTGTTGCCACCACCCTTTAAATCATTTAAAATGACAAAGCTAGTAGCATTTACAAATTATGCTCAAATATTGTACTTTCCACATGGATTTTAGGTGCCTAAACGACAATGCCTAAGCTGGAGATTTTTCATAGATCTAAATGATGGCTTACTTGTTTTTGAATACATGTATTTCTAGCACTATGACTAAAAATATAATTAATCCCTCAAAAAAAAGAATTTTAGAGGTTATTAGTGGAATAGAGGGAGTAATAAGCAAGCTCTTTAAACATCTATAGGATTAAATTTTTAAAAAAATGCAATTTGCTTCATTGGGGATAAGTATAAGTCCATGCTCTTTTTTCACAAAAAAAATCCCTTGGAAAGGCTTAGGCACTTAGGGCATGAAAATTATACATATAATCTCCTTGTAATAAAAAGACTTGTAGCAAGACATAACAAACCTTTAGATAGTTGAATACTAGGAACCATGCTCCATTGCTTACTGTATAAATTTTAAATGCTATTACCTTATCGAAATAACCTTAGAAAATTGGAAATAATACCCCTAACCACTTGCATAGTAAATTATGGAAGGAAGTTACTGCCTCTTTTGAGTGCATACTGCCTCTAAGCACTAAAAAAAAAAAAAATTGAATTTATTTATTTTTTCAATTACCCCCCATGGTAAGTTCTAAAAAATTAAAAAATTAAAAATATAAAAATTACTTTTCAACCCTGAGCCACCTTCCCACTATTTTGTAATTTTGAGGTGGGGGTGGGGTTGGCAATCGATATGGGATATATCCCATATCCGTATATATATATAACTGTATATATACATGTTGTTGTATATGTATCCGTATCAGTACTTTATATGTATCCGTATCCATATCCCAAATTGTTTTTTAAATCCACGGTGCTCCAAGGGGTCTGATTTTTTTTAACACAATCAACGGTCCTCATTGACCGTAATACCCAAACAGGTAGTGACAGCCTCTTTTCAGTGCATAGTAAATCTAGAAAAAATACAATCATATAATTCTAGTTTTTTCAGTCAAAACAGTGTTTGAAGATGCAATAATCACTTGCAACTGCAGAATGAAAAATGCATGAAATTGAGACCTATTTGTTCGCAACAAATTATAACTGAAAACATGTACTAGGGTTTCCATTGGATTTTTGAATCGGTTGAACAAGAACTCAAGGTAGATTGCCGAGACCCTCTTGAAAACTCCCCAAAAAATGACGTATCTTTTCTAGACACTACTCCATCGCTTGAATGCCGTCTCTTTCAGTGGAGGACGCGCCCACTTCTCAAATCCCCCGCTCTTCAATACCTCCACTCTCCAACCCTAATTCTTTGCAACCACAGTTGCCATGCAGAATGGCCATGCCCTCATCCCTGTCACCCAGAAACTCATGAAAGCTTGAAACCTAAATGCAACATCAATGCTCAGTCTATGAATGCCAGTTCCATCTACAATGGGGAGTGCAATGACAAGCACTATGCTCTGGTCGCTTTAGAAACAAGGCCGGAGATGCAAAAGATGCATCTTAGGCTTGACAGAGCTTCTTACAAACAAGTGAACTCCAGTTGCTGTTCAGCAGTCAAGCCCTTGTGCTCTTCGCTTCGCAATATAGACAGTTTCAGCTTGTGCCTTTGGTCATGCCACCCGCCAATTATCAAGGAACAGTGGCAACAAAAACCTGGCCGCGCCCCCCCTCCAAAGGATGATCCTCGCTTGTCAGAGACACACTTTACAATCCGTTATTCAAGCCTCAAGAAGCTTCGTCTCTAAGTACTATTGGAGAGTTAAGATGTGAGTTGGAAAGAAGAATCCAACATTCACGAAGGGGAGGAGCACGTCCACCACCTCGGCAATTACAAGTCCCGGAGACCCGGCCTGCCGTTGATTTCCTCACTGAATTTGTGCAACTGAATCACTGGTAGTTCTTCAAAAGACGAGTCCTCCTCGGAGGAAATCATGCTATAGTACAGTAATGATACATTACATACACTCAGGTGAAGAATCCAATTCATATGTCAACTACGCTTTCTCTAAGCTCCTTCACATCTACTCAATGCTCGTAGTGATCAGTATGCTAGAGATCAGTATGCTATCACGTTCCTTGAGGAATACAACATATTTGCATTGCACAGCCAGCAACGGTGATAATTATCAGATAGCTACGGAGACTTTGACCCTTAACCCTAAAACTCTAAATATTTAACAAAGCTGAAAACATACTATCTACAAAAAATCAGGTGCTCTTGAAATCTAATCTTGAAAAACACACTTGTTACATAAAGAAAATAAATACTATCAACTCTGACATTTAGACGGGCATCGGGAATAGTTTTTCAGAACTTAAACATTTGTTAGAATCTCGGACGGAACAATCCATAAGCAGGTTGGACCTTGGCGGTGGCTCTTCTCTTCTCAGCTGCTCCAAACACAAAGACACGAGCTGGGGCCCAAAGAAGAGCTGCCATGGCCACAATGCAGAACCCACCAGCTGCTCCAACTCCAAAACCCGGGAACGAAATGTAATCCGAGACCCTAATTTTGTTATGGAGAGAACCCGGTGAATCCACATTCTCACCAGCACACACAAACCTCTGTATCACCCTTCCACACAAGCCCGGATTCCCTGGCAAATAATCCTCGCTTGGAAATGTATCATACTGTCCCCCAGAGGGAATAAAGCCGCTAAAGTTGTTAAGGAACACACTGAATGTGCTCAAGGAAGAAGGCAACGCTGGAGGAAGGGGTCCACTGAGATTATTTTGGGACACATCAAGAGTTTCCAAGGCCGTCAAGTTTTGAACAGCGGCCCAAAGGTTTCCATCAAATCTATTGTTCGATAAAGTCAGGTATTTCATAGCAACCAGTTGAGCAATCCCTACTGGAATCTCTCCCTGCAACGCATTTGAAGACAGGTCCATCAACGTTGTTGCCTGCAGAATGTAAGAATATGACACTGTATCTCCTCTGAATGTCAAATTCAACCTCTGGTTAAAAGTAAAACCTGCACTTGGTGAACTTGAGGCGTCACTGAGTCGCACTTTGTACCCGTCCAAATTAACAAAGGTCTGAGGAATGGAACCGGTGAGCTTGTTGAAGGACAAGTCCAACACTTGCAAGCTCTTCAAGTTTCCAAACCATGAAGGAATGGATCCTTCGATTTTATTGTGGGAAAACAAAAGGACTCGAAGCTCGGAGAGATGAGAGCCATCCACTTGGGAAGGGAGCCCTCCTGTAAACTCGTTTTGGCTGAAATCCACAAGCGCAAGGCTCGAGTTGATGCTTCCAAAGGAAGCAGGAATTTCTCCTGTGAGTTTGTTGCCTGTCACAGAAAAATATTTCAAACCTGGCCACCTGGTGAAGTTCAGAGGCAAAGATCCATAGATATTGTTTTGCCCGACCATGAGAGTTTTGAGTTTCTGACACTGGTTAAGACTTGATAGAGCAACGGCATCGTCGTCTAGTGTATTATTTGATATATCTAAAGTCACTAGACTAGAAAAGTTGCCCAGAAACTTTGGAATACCACCTGTGAAGTAATTGCTTGACAAGTCAAACTGATTCAAAGATACACATCCTCCCAAATCCTCAGGAATGGTGCCATTCAATCCATTTGTGGCTAGTATAAGCCTCTGCAGCTTGGTCAAGTTGCCGAGGCCAAGTGGCAAGTTGCCAGTAAGGCGGTTTTGTGAGAGATCCAAAGTGGCTTCAAGGTTAGACAACTGGCCAATACTTGTAGGAACAGTTCCACTAAATTGGTTGTTTGACAACACCATGTCTGTAAGACTTGAGCAGCCTCCAATTTCAGTCGGAATGCCACCAGTGAACTTGTTGTATTGGAGATATAAAGTTTTGAGGTATTGAAGTTTGCCCACACTAGCTGGTAGCACTCCAGTTAGGTTGTTGTTGTTGTTCAGTAGGAGTCTCGAGATGTTGAGGTTGTTTGAGAATAAATCATTTGGAATAGCTCCACTGAAGTTGCAGAACCCCAAATCGATGTCCACCAAGGTTGTCAAGCTGGAAAGTTCTTTGGGGATGGAACCGCTTAAATCATAATTTCTTCCCAACCATAGAAGTTCAAGCCGCTTTAGGTTTCCAAGCTCTGGAGGTATTCCTCCAGTGAATAAGTTCATCATGAGGCTCAAGGTGGAAAGGTTTGTTAGCAATCCTAACGTTGGTGGAATGGAACCACTCAATTTATTAGGATACCAACCAAGATCCAACCAAGTAAGGCTGGTGCAGTTTCCGACTCCTAATGGTAGAATCCCAGTCAAATTGTTTGAAAAGAGGGCTACTTGTTCCAAATTTTTGAGGCTCCATATCTCTGGGGCTATGCTTGTGAAACCACATGCACCGAGGAACAAGACTCTCAACTTGGAACACTTGGAAAGAAAGCTTGGAACAGGGCCCGTGAGCTGCCAGTTATACTCAAAGCCGAACTGTATGATATTACTCAGGTTTCCAAGTTCTTTTGGTATAGTTCCAGTGAGCTTGTTGTAACCCAACATCAGATTGACTAGGGATGTACAGTTTCCCAGGGAGTGGGGAATAGGGCCTGTTAGATTGTTGCTTTTCAAATCCAGCACTAGCAGCTCGCTGAGAGTTCCAAGGGACGGAGGAACTTCGCCACTGAGATTGTTCTCCTCCAGGATAAGCCATTGAAGCTTCGTCAGCGACCCCAATTCACTTGGAATGTGACCTGCAAACAGGATGGGAAATGGTGTTTTGGGGGGATATTTAGCGGCAAAGAACTATCTAGTTTTGATAAGACCTAAAACCCCTGTGTAGCATAGCATATGAGCCAGATCTGAATATTTTCCGGAAAAGAACAGTAAATAGATCACTGGCAATGAAAAAATAATGTGAGGATTCAGGAAATTAGCTCGACCATATCACAAAGGTGCACAACTTCAAAAATTCCACTTGAAATCCTCCTTACAAACCAAACAAATGCATATCGAGACTCACCTGAGAAGTCGTTACTATTCAACCACAGCTGTTGGAGTTCATGCAAGTCACCAAGAGCTGTAGGAATGCTTCCATTCAAATGATTGTTCGAGAACGATACAAACTCCAAATTCTGACATTTACTCAAGCTGCTTGGAAGGGTTCCAGAGATTTCACTCTTGTCGATCCATAAGCTCGTCAAACTCTGGCATCCATTCGCCTCAACAACTTCAGGAAGACGACCAGAAATGGTGTTATTCGAAAGCCACAGAAGCTCAAGCCTCGGCAACGTGAATAGCGCCGCAGGGACCTGACCGCCCAGGGAGTTGTGACTCAAATCCAGCACCGACAGATTCTGGCACCGTCCCAACGCGGAAGGAATGGCGCTCCACAAGCTGCTCCCACTGAGGTTGAGAGAAGACAAATGCGCAAGGTCGCCTATCGAGGGAGAGATCGTGCCGTTCAGCCCTAAATCGCGGAGCTCAATTTCTGTCACTTGCCCCAATTCGTCACAAGTGACGCCTTTCCAAGTGGAGCAGTGCGCGGCCTCGTTTTCCAAAGTCCAGTTGGTTAGGGCCCCAGTGGGGTCCGTTGGAATGGCGCTTCGGAAGGCCAGGAGTGCCTCCACCTCGGTGGTCGCGTTGACAGCCGCGAGGCTCCTGCTGTCGGAGAGCTTCCTGCCATGAGATTCGGTGGCTATGACAGCACGCTTCGCTCGCCACTGTTGAGCGCTCGCTCCGGCTGTTTTTCGTTTCCAGGTTCGCGTGTAATGACGGTGCATCTTCTCGGGAGAGCTCACTCGCTCGCCCGTGGTCAGAGTCTTCCATTCCATGAGGTGGGTTTCCAAATGGTGATCGGCGACGTTGGGTGCGGAAAACACCCCAGCCGTCGTTCTCAGCAAGCAGAACAGAGAGAGCGTGAGCAGCAAAGATGGATTGCCAATTCTGTTCATGATGGATCAGTGCAATTGAATGCCCTCAGGCTCAGCTGCAACAGCGGCTGCAAACTAGTCTTGGACCCAAAAGCTACCGAAAGAAATCAGATGCTAACAGAAGTGAGCTCCGTCCCAGGGATCCTTGTAAAAGATTGACGTCCCAGAGAAAACATGCAGCCGGCAGCACGTTTATTGGAGTCAACTATTGTCAGACCGCCTCGGCAATTGCGAGTTCTGGAGTCCTCTCTGGCGCGTAACCAAAAACAGAATTCTATGGCTTGTTCGAATGACAGTTGACCTGCACAACAGTTCCGCTCTTTCAGCGGACGGAAGTCAGTCCCCCCACGCACATGGTGGTGGGGGGTGGCGGAGCCCGCCAGTCTTATTGTTGCTCCTGTTGTGGAATTTTTTACTGAGCCGCATTTTTATCTCATCAGTAATGATCTTGTACATGTTGAGAAACACGATGTTGACGGAAGCAATTGAAATTGTGTTCGCAGGTTGTGATCATGTCGTTGATGGCGTTTGGCTTGGTGATTTATTGGAATAAGCACAAACATCCTTGAATTCATTTCGAAAATCCATGAATTCATTGAGATTACGTTACATTACATTACACTGGCGACATTCTCTAGACCAGAGTATTCTCCCATGGAATTATTGTTGTTTGTAACTAAAGGTTGGCTCATCCGGATCCGACACTTTCAAAACCTCACTGAATAGGACAGGTTTACAGTTGCAACCTTGTATCTCTTTTATTGTAGATGGTCGTCTTCATTGGAGAGACATCGTTTTTCATTGTTGATGCTTGTTTCATTTGGTCCTTGCCTGCATGATGTTGCTTCCTCCGACACAAACTGCAGAATATTTTGCCACTACTTTTTATTCAATGGAAGACAAAAGCCTTGCTGAATAATGTTATGCAAATGGCTAAGCGCTTTTCAGGGTTTCAGGGTTTAGAGTTTAAGGTCTTCAAATCACCTTATGACACTAAGACCATGTCCACAAACAATAGCTTTTTGTTGTTTCCTCATCAAATTGGATGAGAACAAAGAAACGCTCTTCTAAAAGTCCCACTAACGCCTATTACCTCCCGACCCAAAAGAGTGAAAGCACCATTGTTCATGATGGCTGCGAGCTTTTTGTCAAGTTGTTGGGTCCACAGCATCCGGTTGCCTGGTTCTCCTTATTTTTACAAAAATTCCAGGAGCAAATTAAAAGAAATCCCGAGAGAGAACATAAGTGCTAGCAACATGATCAGGAGCCAAATCGTCCAAGGGGAAAGTAACAAAAAAAATGTCAGGTCTTTCTTGCTGGTCTGCATATGCTCTAAGGGCCGCTTCACACTATGGCTGACCAAGTCGAGAGGCCGTGCCCAAACTTTAGGTGAGAGTCCAAAGAAATGCCCATTAAAGAGCTCATTTTGTTGGACTCTCAACCATAGTTTGGGCATGGCTTCTCAACTTGGACGGCCATAGTGTGAAGCCTCCAAAGGCCAAGCCTAAAGTCCAAACATCACCCGTGTGTCAATTTTTCCAAGCAAATGATTAAAAAACATGAGAAAGGAGTCCAAAATGACCTTGAAAAAAAAATCACAGCACATGTTCTTACCATCAAACAAGGAATATGAAGGATATAAATGGAATAGAAGAGTGGCATTGGCCATTGAAGGGAAGTAGGTTAAGGGAACTAGGTTCATTGATTGCCAAGACTTCCCATTGTAATGGTGGAGACTAGGTTTCAAACCCCAATGGCGACAAACAACAAATAACAAATAACAAAGGGTGTGAAAAGAGAGAACAAATCTGATTTTTTAGGAAAAAAATTCGACGGACTCTCGATTACAGTTTGGGTCTTCATTTTTGCTTGACCCAAACTATGGTCGAGAGTCTGTCAACATGTAATTAATTTTCTGCCAGAAATGTCAATTTGGAGGGCGACGGACTCTCGACTGTTCCGTCTAGTGTGAAGGGTCGAGAGGCCGAAATTTCAGGAATTCATGGATTCCTGCAATTTGATTGGTCGAAATTGACGACCTCTTGACCTTCTACCATAGTGTGAAGCCACCCTAAGTTCAGGTGAATTTTTGAAGTATACTGCAGATGCGATGGAGTGTTAAATGCAATATTTTACATATTAAAGCATGTTATTTGTCCATTAACTATTCGCTTGGCACACAGGCACTCTGTTGAATGTTGCTCCTCCAAGTCTCTTTCCATGTCGGATCTTCACATGTATCTTTGTCGACGCAAGCCGCTGGGGTAAGCTTAGGGCCTCCTTACATGTATCGGTGGGTGGGAGGAGTCAATAAGGGCGAAATACAAAAAACACTTTTATGCTCCTTCTACAGTGTTTTCTACATCGATATCAGTGAAACTGTCTCTCCTCCTTTAGTGCTTACCAATCATAGGTGGCATTGTTCTTGTCTTCTAGTTGCTTTTCTTGCCCACCAGGCTCACATGTAAGCTGGCCCTAAGGGCTCCTCAGAAATGGAGAAGCGCCTCGCTTGCCCGCCCCTTCCCTGCCTGGGCCAACCTTGTTTTTTGCACATGATTTTTTTTGCAAATTTTGAATTTATATTTGCAATCAGAGACTCCAAATTTGCAAAATGAAGTCAAGAATATACCCTAGAACGGCCCAAAATAGGGGACTTTTTTTTTACATGCACCCGGCCTGGTAAGTTGGCCCGGGCAAGGAGGGTGGCGGGCAGGCGAGGCGCTTCCCCATTTCTGAGGAGCCCTTAGTGTTGATGACCGGCGGGGGGAGCCCTGGTGGACTTGACCACCGCCAAGGCTGACGGAGCGGCCAATTTTACACCCCCCTCCCGGACTTCAGACTTTTGAATTTTCACCTCGCAGTTTTAACCTGCGGGGCTTGGCGCGGCAGGGCGTGGAGGGGATGCATGTGCGGACCGGCAGTGCAATCCCCCCACTCCAGTTCGGCCCCCCTACTCAGCCCACGCCACCTAGCCAGGCGGATTGGCGGGTGGGGGGCAGAAACCCCCGCATGTGCGTGGGGTGAGTAGTAACACAAAAACTGTATCAACTGAAAGCTGAAAGTTGGTGTAACACACTTTCTTGCAATTGAGATTCGTTTCCGTTTGTGCCCCAGGAGCAAAACAGAGAGGTGAAGTGAAAGTGAGTGGCGGCACCAACTCGTAAGAACTCTGCAAAATTAACATGCAAATCCATACTTTGGGGAGCTTGGAACTCCACTCTCCCAGAATTTGTCAATCAACCAGCTTCCTAAGTAAGCATGTCGCTTGTTGCTTCTATTCTTCCATTTCTCAGAAAGTTTTCCGTGAAATATTTCCAAGGGAGCACTTTCAACATTTGTATCGTTACTGTGGTTTTGAATTTCAATGATTTATTTGTTGTACTTTTCATTCGTTTTGAAAACAGTAAGTCAGTGGAGCGAACATTTTTTCATTTCATTTTCGGGGCACACGTGCAGTTGAACATTGGCTTGGTGCAGTGGGGCACTGGCGCCTTTGGGGCGTTGCGTTGCGTTGGAATCATGCAGTGAGCTATCGTGCT
The DNA here is from genome assembly GCA_951230915.1 of Antitrichia curtipendula. Lineage (NCBI taxonomy): Eukaryota > Viridiplantae > Streptophyta > Bryopsida > Hypnales > Leucodontaceae > Antitrichia > Antitrichia curtipendula. Next base: position 35,987,504 of record OX579633.1, read on the forward strand.
GCTATTGAATAATCTGTTGAAGTTGATTCTGAGAACGCGCAAGGGGCTCGGACTTTAGTGGTGACGGGTATGATAAAATTCGTTGCTTTGCATGAGTCAAATTGGGCGAGTTGCAATGTTACAGACCATGAGCTCATCAAGAAAGTGATGTTTGAAGTGGTTTCAGCATTAGTTTCTTTCTTTCAATTTGTGAACCAAAAATGTCAAAACCGGAAGTGGTTTCAAAGCATTGGTTGTGAAAGAGAGAGACGTGTGAGGCAAGTTATAACTCAAAGGGATAATCGACCCTTAAATGTCAAGCAAACCCATTGGGTTTTGGTTTTGAAAGAATCAATGACACAAAGTGTTTTTTGGTATTTTTGTAGAATGTTTCAACCTCTGCTAGTAAGACCCACGTCAATAGTGAATATGTCTTGTCAAGAACCACATTTAGGTTGGAAAGTCAAAGCACTATTTACTATTTAATTTGCATGCCTTGACCACAAAAACTTTGGGTGGTCAATAAGACCCATATCCTTCAAGGAGAATCTTGATTCCTTCTTTGGATTGTCGCCTACGCAAGTGAATGTCGTTTGAGGGTTAATGTCCTCATTGGACTCCAATTTGTCAATGATTTGGCATTTATCTACAGTTTGCCCTTTGGGTATATTCACTTGAATAAACTAAGAGAAACAGTGGTACACTACCCAATTCCACTCCTTAGCACTAGGATTTTTATTTATTTTAGAGCAAGCAATGACCACATAAAAATATCCACTTTATTTTCACAATGAAGTGGAATTGAAAGAATACAACAACAAAATAAAGGAGACATTAATTTTGATTCCATTTTTCACCTGGTCAAGAGTGTTAAATACTAACACGAATTTAGTACTTCAAAGTAATTGAACCATCAAGCCTCAAGAACAATAGAGCATGCTTGCATAATATACAATAGAAATATCTACCAACAATATCTAAATCACAACTTCAAATCCCCTCCTCCAAACCATTATCCCATCTTATCATAAATGAATACATTAGAATGAAAAGTAGGCCTTCTAAGGGCTCCCTCAAGAAGGATTTTCAAGCATTGAACTATCGCAATGCTGGCTAGAACATTATATAATTAAATTATTATTAAAAAAATAAAAATTTGACATGGCAATTTTCCAATTACATCAAATTTTGGAATTTTGGATTTATTTTTAAAATTATTTTATTTTATTTTATTAAACTATTCCGCACAATTTATGCTTGTAGTTTATTAGGGTTTCACCTAATTTTGGTTCTTCTCATAGCAATTTCACCTAATTTTGGTTCTTCTCCAAAACCGACCCCTAAACATTCTTGCCTAAAATGCACAAATTTTATTCATGAGAATCTAGGGGCATTTTTGAATATACCTATTATCATCGTTTTGAAAATTTATAGTTTATTATAAAAATGTCTAAAAATGCATAAAAAAAGAATCTAATATAATATTTTGACTTTCAACAAGATTCAACAAAAAATAGATAATTTATTAATAGAAAAAATACTCAATTGTTTATTTGAACACATTTAGGTGTGTTTACCTTAACCTAACTCCTTGGGAGAGGATCATATTTCCAGTCAAATAGTTCAAACACAAAACAACTTTGTTCTAGGCAATGATAGTGTAGAAAATATAGGTATGAGATGTTTTAGAGTGTCATCAAAGAGGTGGTCAAAAATGTATCCTATTAGTGAGGGTGCAAAATTAGTGTCACTATAGAATTAGTATCAAAACCAATAAAACCTTGATGGAAATTATTGGTACAATATCAAAAACTTTTCAACCTACACTTGTTTGAAAATTATATAACTTTAGTACATCAACAACATTTGAACTAATATGAAAAATTAGTACTATTTTTGGAACAAATGAGTTATTAATAGAACCTCCTATCACCAACAACATTAATTCTAGGGTACATATTCAATTACTCGTGAAAAGTACAATTTTGAAGATTAGAAATTGAGTATATTTGTGTTAAATTTGACTCATGAAAACTTCAACTTAATCACCAATCCAACACATTTGGTTCTGTACTATTGAGGATTAAAAATAGCTCAAAAACAAACATAATAAGGTTTAAATAAGGATTTTCTAAATGTTTACCATAGATAAGTAGTTGAAAATATTAGAAGGCAACTTAGGCTTGGTAGAAAGCTAAGATAATAATTTAATTATGGTTCTTTGGTCAATTTGGTTAGATTTTGAAGAAAATATCAAAGTTTGAAATGCAATTTAAGTCCATTTATTAAAGTGGAATTTTATAAATGCATTTAAATACACTTTTTTTTATAGTATTATTTATTCTTATGATTTTATTTATAATAGTGATATGAACTCATTGATCTCATTGAGCCATAGTTTTTATTGAAATTTGTAGTAAAAATTGATAATGTTATGTCTATTTAACCCCTAAAGGACCAATGTTCTTTTAGGGACAAATTAGATTTCAGGCAAGTACCTATGGTCTCAATTTTTGTCATTATTTTTTGAAACTTTTTTTGAAGATAGAAGAGCTAATAAGCTTATTATCTTTTTGGAAAGATATATATATTTTTTCAATTGGTGCTTGGGAACAAAAGTTATACCCAAATAAACTCAAAACAAGGGAGATTGGGTTGCAATTGTTTTTTGAAAATTTTGAATTGTTTTTTGTAAATTTTATTACAAATTTTATTACAAATTTTATTTTTTTCTACATAGAAAGATTTTATTTATTTCATTTGGATAAGTGATGTGAAAGTTATGGACAATCTTGTTTTGGGGGCAAATCTAAGCATCTTCTCGATAAATAACTTGTAGGATTCATTTCTTAATGCAATTTTTAGAATAAAATAAAATAAAATTCCACATGTTTTAGTTTGCTTGCTAGAACAATCTCACTACTAGGATTAGTGCATTTTAATTCCATCTTAGAGATATTAATAATTTAGATTTTCCTTTTATCACGTACCTACTTCTACTTAACAATTTTTTTGAGAATAAAAATTAAGTTTTTTGAGTTTTTTTTCCTATATTTTCAACTCAATTTTCCACCTTAAAGATTTTAATCTCAAAACTCTGAAGTGCAAAAAAATTAAGTTAAGAAGGTTCAAAGTCAAATAATCTAGTCCCGCAATGTTCCAAAAAACTTGTTTTCTTCAGTTTAACCCCCGAAAAGGACCAAGTGTCCGTTCAACATACGGTGTTATTTGTCAACTCCAAATCAACTCAATTTGTGAAATTCAATAGGCTAGAATGTAGATTTATGCATCTAAAATCTAAATTTAATGTAGAAAACAGTGCACATAATCAGTACAATTTGTAGATTTTGGAGGCTCATATCTAACTAATATGTAGACTTGGAGTTTCTAATCTCATTGATTTGTAAATTTCAGAATTTTTGATTTAGATCCTTTTTTAGGTCTCAAGAGTTGAAAACTTGTTAGTAATATGTAGATTTCATTAGTTCAAATATTTTATACTTTCATATATTATAAAATTTCATTATATTCCAAGTCTAGAAATGTTAGATTTCTACGAAAAGAATCCACTGTCCTACAGATCGACAACTTACAAGTGTTATGTGTCCAACTTCACAATATTGTTGACAATCGATATGGGAAAATTGCATCTTGTAAAATCTACCAAATATTAGGTGGAAACAACATTGAAATGTAAGATGCGTCAATGTTTTGTAAAGTCTACCAATTTGAATTGCACACAGGGGATTGGGGGAGATTTTACGAAAATCCCTGCAAAGAAAACACGCAACTTCCTTTTGTGTAGGAATTCTTTGAAGATCCCCTCCATGATGACATTAGAACACTGGGAAACATAGAAACTTTTAGAAACTCGCAGAGACAAACTTTAAAATCTCCAAACTAGTTGTAGGGAATTCCACCTTTCCTTGGAACGTTCAAGGAGCTGCAAAATACCCAAATTTGAAAAGCAAACAATCTGACGGGCCCTATTCCCCCTTTCTTGAAAAATTGTTCACTCCTAGTCAATCTGATGTTGGAGTGCAACAAACTCGTGGAAACCAATCCAGAAGAACTAGGAAACTTGAGTTCTATTCTGAAGTTTGGCTTTGGAGTACAACCGGGATCTCAATAGCAAGCCCTGAGTTCGTGGCTTTCTAAGAAGTACTCAAAATTTGAGAAATTTGTTCCTCGGTGCGTGTGGTTTCACAATCAAGCATAGCCCCAGAAAAGCTTGGAACACTTAATCGTCTTTTCGAACAAAGCTGACGGGTGAGCTGCCATTCGAAGTTAGAAACTGTCTATTGAATCTAACTGCAGCGTCACGTCAAGCATATTGACACAGGACTCATACTTTACGCACAGAAACGGCAGGTACTCGTACTCTCTCAGACAGTCCAAAGCTAGCTTATATTAATGCTTAATATAACTTGCACACTCTTGCCTCTGCACCATGCTTGGTTGCAAAGTATATCATGACTGAACACGCTTTGCTAGCTCTACCTCAGTGTAACAGTGGCCATACGAAAGAGAGCTGCTACAGCTACTGTATTGTACAGAGGTTTATCCCCTGTCCTAAGCTGGAGGTGCATCATTACTGCGTACATCAAGATTCAAGAAGCTCAGCTGGCTCCGCTGGTTCAGCTTCCTTGATTCAGACTTCTTAGTTACTCAGCATGTACTGAGGTCGGTCATCCAGTGCTGATCTATTCATTCATTTGGATCCAATATTGTCTCAGTCTTAGAAGGTTGAATCTCGGTTGGTATCCCGATAGTTTGACTGGTTACATTCCACCTACTTTAGGGATGCTGACAAACCTTATCAAACTGAATCTAGCGATGAATTGGTTCACTGAGGAATACCCACGTACAGAGCTTGGAAATCTTGAGCACCCTGGACACTCTCTGGCTCGCACAAACGTACCTTACTGGCAACTTACAACTTGACCAAGCTTCAAGAGCTCGACCTGTTTGCAAATGGATTGTATGGTACCGTTCCCGACGATTTGAGTGTGTGTTCGATTTATCCAGCAATTGCTTCACAGGTGGTACAGTGTTCCAAAGTATCTGGACAACTTTTCTAGTCTAGTGACTTTGGATTTATCAACAATACGCTCAATGAAAAAGCTATTTCTTCATCGAGTCTTATCCAGTGATCAAAACTGGAAACTCTCCTGGTAGGGCAAAATAATTGATCTGGACCTCACCAAGTGGTCAAGTTTGAAATATTTTTTTTGTTACCGGCAACAAGCTAACAGGAGGGACTTCTCCTTCTTTTGGAAACATCAACTCTAGCCTTGTGCTTGTGGATTTCAGCCCAAACAAGTTTACACGCGGGAGAATTTCCTTGCCCGAGTGGACGGCTCTCATCTCTCTGAGCTTCGTGTCCATTTGTTTTCCCACAATGAGATTGAAGGATCAAGAATTCCTTCATGGTTTGGAAACTTGAAGAGCTTGCAAGTGTTGGACTCGTCCTTCAACAAGCTCACTGGTTCCATCCTCCAAAACTTTGGTAATTTTGGATGGGCCCGATGAGCAATCCACTGACATCACACCTTCACCAGGTTTTGTTTTTTCAGCTTCTACTTTGAAACAGAGCTCTAGTTTGACACTTGGAGGAGAATCAGAGTCTTACAAGCAACAAACTTTACGGATCTCTCCTGGAATGCATTGCAGGGAGAAATTCTCGTAGGGATTGCTCAACTGGTTGGTTTGAAGTACTTGATTTAATCATAGGACAAGTTTGAAGGAAACTTTTGGACAGCTGTTTGAAACTTAAAAGGCCTTCGAAATTCTTGACGTGTCCCAATATAATCTCAGTGGACCCCTTCCTCCAGTGTTGCCATCTTCCTTGAGCACATTCATAGTGTTTGTCAAAAAATTTAGCGGTGCTAACGGTAATCCCTCTGAGGGCCAGTATGATACATTTCCAAACAACTATTATTTGCCAGGGAATCCGGAATTGTGTGGAAACGTGACACAGAGGCCATGAGCTGGCGAGAATGTGGATTCTCTCCATTACAAAATTAGGGTCTCGGATTACATTTCATTCCCGGGGTTCGGAATTAGAGCAGCTGTTGGGTCCTGCATTGTGGCCACGACAGCTCTTCTTTGGGCCCCTGCTCGTGTCTTTGTGCTTGGAGCAGGTTACATATAAGAGAAGAGCCTCAACTAGGATTCAATTTGGATATTGCTTGTCCAATCATAAATTTTATTAGCCCTTACAGTAGTGCTGTTCGAAGTGTTTGACTTTGCTGATTCATCCTTGGTTGTGAGGCCAATGTACAATACACGGTATCATTGAAACCATTCAATGCGGAGGGACGCACCTTCTTGACTTCATGATTTATAGTTCTATACGATTTTTTTTTTCAGTGAGTTTCTGCCATCAGAAATCTCAGTGATCATGCTAATCAAAGACCATTTGCTCACGGACGTCGTGTCACGTACTAGAGAATGTTGAATGTGTCACCTTTCACTTCATCCCTATAATCTTACACAAAATGGAAGGTTAGGTGATAGCTCCACCGCCATCTCCATGCCATCTCCATGAGAAGCTTCTTCTACACTCATTCTTTTACCTCTGTGCTTATGGATTGGGCATCAACAAGTTTGTTGAAAGCGTCAACTCCAAAACTCTCATAACGATGTCACACTCCCATTCATAATGGGGAGGAAGGAAAAAAGAAGATTGCCAAGGGAAAATGCACATTCTATTCATTAGGCCTACCATATGGAAGTGGATTACACAACACATTCTAATGCATTCTCCACACACAACCCTCTTGTGCAAACTTGATTGAGATCATCAAATCTTCAAGATCTACGGCTCCCTCAAAATATGGGATGGGGTTATGACTCTAAACCACCCTGACTCTTGCCCATTGCCTTGCTCCAAGTCACAAAGAAAGTGACACAATGCAAGACTTATGTGCAATAACCAACTCGTTGCACCGCAACTTGACCCGTTACATGGTAAACAACTGTGATTCCCACTTTCCAATCACCTTCTGCAACGTGACAAAGTAAGTGACAAGAGAGAGCTATGTCCATTCAATTGGGTACCTTCGTTACGTGATTCCCTCTATTGCCTTCGAAAAAAAGGTTTGGATTGACTGGAGAAGCTGTTATCGGCAACGCACATGCACCCCGAGCTCGTCACAACCTCGTCGCCGTCGTCTTGCGGCAGCTGAAGGTGCTGGTAAAGACTAAGAACCGCCGCGTTTCGCACCACTGGCTTCGCGGCGGGAACTTGCGGAAGTGGACAGTCGCCCAGCAACACCTGCCGCGCGTTCCGCATGCTGGGGCGGCACGCGGGGTCGGGGTGCGCGCACAGCAGCCCCAGCTTGAGCGTCCGCTCCATCGCTCGCCGCGCGTCTGCGTCCGCGTCATCCCTGATCTTCGCATCCGCCACTGCGAGGACGTCGCCACCAGCGTGCGCACTCCAAACGCAGTCCATCAGCGGGAGCGGCGTCGCGGCGTCGACGTCACGGCCGCACAAAACCTCCAAAACGAGAATGCCGAAGCGCCACACGTCGGTCCGTGTGGTGGTTCTTCTTGTTTGCGGAAGCTCTGGCGCCATGTAGTCCAGCAGTGTTGTGGACGCGACTTGGTCGAGGTCGATGAGTCTCGCCAGGCCGAAATCCGCAAGACGAGCGTTGAAATTTGCGTCCAGGAGGATGTTTCCTGGTTGTAGGTCGCCGTGGAGGATGCACTGCCCGATCTCCTCGTGGAGGTAAGCTAATGCGGATGCGACTTCTGTTAAGATGTTGAATCGCGTGCTCCAGGGGAGCAATGTCGCGCCTGTTTTTCTCCTTTCGTTTCGCAGCAGGGAGTGGAGAGTTTTGTTGGGGAGATATTCGTAGACTAGACAGAGCATGCTCTTCTCGTTGCACCATCCTTGCAGCTGCACCAAGTTTCGGTGGCGGATTTGGCTGATGATGGAAGCCTCGACTTGAAACTCCTTCTCAGCCAATTCGCGTGACCGATCGGTTTGGATCACTTTCACCGCGACCACCACGCCCGACTCGCTGAGGACGCCGCGGTAGACGCTTCCTGAACGGCCTTGTCCTAGAAGCTCCGATTGGTTGAAATTCTTCGTGGCGAAGCAGAGCTCCTTGAACGTGAAGCGCCGAGGGCCAACCTCTGCGACACCACATTCAACCATGGCGTCGCTACTGGCTGCCTTTGAACGCCTTCTCATGCACCAAAAACCCAACCCTAATCCGAGCAGGAGCAGGAGCAGGAGAGCGCAAATTCCAGCCGCAGCACCATACACAACTCTGTTTCTACTTGTGGAAGAGCTTGACGAAACATCATTCCGTGAGTCAATTTGAGTGGGAAGCAATGGAGATGGAGATTGTGATGCGAATGTAGATGTGAAGTCCCAGTACAACACCCTGACTTCCACGGGTTGCTGATCGGTGGCGGAAGAAGAGAATCCGACGTACATCAGATCGTCCACATAAGGGTAAAGATTTATCGTCTCATTGATCTTCCCCACCGTCACACCTCCCATGTCAAGCAACTCCACAATTAAACCATGACTCACACCGTTGTAGCACACATTCAGCGTGTACACTCCTCTGTTTTGGACGCACAGACTTGTTTCGCTCCCGAGTGGCTCAGCCATGTCGAACACCGGCATTGAATTCATAGTTCCAAGATTCACACCGAGATGGCAGCTGCTGACATCCTTGAACCCTAATCTCGAGAATTCACTGAAGCTAGTGTCAATCTCGATGGCGAACAGTTGGACGTTGTCGGTGGATTCGTTCAGGAGTCCTAAGAACTGGTCCGCGTCGCCGATCGTTCGATTGTCAGGGAAGAAGCCCCACGCAATTCCTGAAGGTTGACTGGTGGGCCAGTTCTCTGGTTCCGTGTCGATGGAGAAGGTGAAGGAAGTGCGGAAGGACGCGTTCGTGTCGGAGTTGCGAAGCTGCACTTGGGTGGGATACAATGCTCGTCCGACTGCGGTCGATTGGTTGGAGTTCACAGACATGTTCACCAGACGGATCTTGCCGTCGATTATTCTCGACCCGGAGACGAGTGTGAGCGAGCCAGCATCGAATTGGGAGAATGTGAAGTTGGTGTCCTGGCAAATCACGAGGGTGGCGAAGCTGAAGACGAAGCAACTGCACAAGAGCAAGTTGAATGCTGTTGCGACGCCTCGTCGCTTTGTGCTCCTGTTACAGCGATGCGGAAGAGCCATTGAACTTACATTGCCGGATGCTGCAATTGCCCTCAGAAATACGTCTGCTTCAAGCAAGGAGATTGAAAAGGGATCTCATCGATGTCGTCTTCTTACAAGCAAGAGCCCTGCATCAACTGATCGACCGCTTCCTTGATGACTGCACTCGTTACTCAGCCCAAGCTCCATTGGCAATCGCAAACCAACAACTCACTTCTCCCATGCCCACTCCCCAAAGTGCGACACCGTGACATTGCAACGACGACGACAATCCACCCATTACCAGCAATTAAACACCCACGCAATACAGGTCACCCACTCCCCGAGGTGCAGCAATACAGAGAATCTCTGGCATGGAGCTACAGCAACATCCAGGTAAAAGACCTCAAAATCACGCAGACTGCTACCAATGAAGGTGACGCGGCTCTCGCATCCCTCCACAGTTGACTAAGTAATCAGCAGCAAGCTGTGATGCGAGTCAAAGGATCCAACCCCCGAACGCAATCATACTCAGCACGAGAAGAATGAGAATCGAACATGACAAGCTAGTCAGAATTGCGGCACCGCGCTTGGAATTCAGGTCACGACAACTCCTGGTGGCTTTTGCCTTGTCATTTACCTTTCCGCTGGTGGAATCAAATTTGAATGTGTGCTGGAAAGAAAAAAATCAGGTCACGAGGGATTCCAAATTTAGGTTGTTTTGGGTAAGAATATGTCAATGCCGCTACAATTGATGTCTCGATTGCGGGCTGTGATGGTGGCCGCATTGTGCCACTGTGGTGCACGTTTCGTTCTTCACCTCTGGCTTCCTCTTTTCAGTTTTCTCGTTTTCCCTACAGTAGCGGTGACGACGAAATTTTCGTTGACGTTACTAATTTTGGAAATAAATAATAAAAAATTGGAACAGTGAGCCTCGCGTTGGCCTCAGTGCAGTGACCCAATTTTTGGAGGGACCAAATGGGATTATGGGAGGGTAGAATCTGCAATAAATCGCCCCCCCAAAACCCTGGCCGCAACGCAATTTCTTGTAACTTTTGTTGAAATTTATCTAAATGATTGCATTGATTTTCTCTTTACAAATATTCAACCATCCCATGTCTCAATATGGATGAAAGTTTGAGAAGTGCACTTCATTTTATTAAGGGTGGTTTCACGCTACGTCGCTAGTCCCAATTCTACAAGTCTTTAGTTCAAAGTCAACTTCCTTGGGTTGTTAAGGGTGAATGAAAAAAATAATGTATGTAGGATTGGGGTCTGTATGGACTAGGTAATGTAAAAGCAGAGCTTTGTTAGAGCAGCCCTATAGCAACACTGTAAAGATTGTGCACCATTGATCTTCTAATAATGAGGAATGTCCTCCATTTATTTGCTTTTTAGTGTTGCTTCACCGTGTTGTTGTAGGGTTGCTCTTATGAAAAATATCATGTTGAACCATGAGAGTGGCACGGGATGTTAATTCTCATAAGAAACCTTGGCTTTCACATTACTAGACATAGCCTCAATGTTGCATGGTAGGATCTTGGTCAACAATGTCCAATCAATGGTCTAAACGGAAGTGCATCATAATGTTAAAGCACCCCCATGCTATAGAAAAGAACATGTCTTTCTCCATCCAATGAGAGACTATCATTTGTTATGGAATGGTGTCTATTGAGGTTATGGTGTGAATACCAAATTTCCAATTTTTAAGCCCAAAGTTTTCTCATGTATAATATTATATAGTAAATACATGTCAAAAAGATAAGAGTCTCATTCTAGATTCACTTTAATCCCTCAAGGCCCAACAACTTTTTGACAATGGAGGTTTTTAATGAATTGTCCCACTTTGATATTTTTTTACACATGGATATGTTTGATATTTTTAATTTTAACCATACAAAATAAAGACTAATTTGTCTAGTATGCTTGGAATTAATTGTGAAATTTTTTGACTACTAGATTTTTAGATTATAACAATTTTTGGATGATCAACTTTATAGGCAAAAAATTGTAGCTTTGGGGGAAGAAATATTATAAGAAGATGAATGATTTCTTTTCTACCCACCCAAAAAAATTGTATTGGAATCTGAAGCAAATGAAATGTTTTTTTATTTAAAAATTTGATCTCGGGGAGTTCACTTAGAGGTTCCATTAGAAACCACGTGCAAATAAAACTTTGGATTTCCTATATACTTTTTGAATTTTGAATTTAAAAAAAAAAAAAAAATATGAATAGATTTTCCTACTTTGAAAGTTTACGTTTTGGGTTATTGATATTTTTATTTATTAATAATAATTAGTTACAAATTTTTGAAGTAAAAAGATACACTATAAAACTGAAAAATAACTTTCACAACCCTATATTATATAAGAAAAAATTGTCTAAAAAATGAACAAAAAATTCCTAAATAAACTCTCTATTGAAAGCTCATTTTGAGTTGAATATTGATTCAATGGTCATCTAAATGTGTTCTCTATAATTATTTGAATTAAAAAACATGGCATTTTAGTTCATTTTCAACCTCTTCTAGAAATCATTTTATATTTTATATGAGTTGGAAATTTTGGCAATAGAAACCTATAGTCATTATTAAACAATGCTCTAAATTTTAGGTTGAAATTATAGTTTATTAGAAACCACCTGTTCGCACGTGGTTTGTTGTAGTAGAACTAAGTGCACCCCTTGAGAATTTGAAAAATAAAATAACTCTCTCAAATTTGTACACATTTTCAAATACAAGGAGTAGAAAGCCAAAACTAACAAATCCCCCAATTCTAGGGTAACTAATGCTTATATTGAGAAAGAACAATTGTGCCTAAAAAGTTGATCATCCCAAAATTGTTATAATCTAAATATCCAACAGTTAAAATTTTCTACAATTAATTCCATGCATACTAGACAAAGTAGTCTTTACTTTTGTACGGTTAAAATTAAAAATATCAAACATATAACATATGCATGTGTAAAAAAATATCATAGTGGGACAATTCATTAAAAAACTCCATTGTCAAATAGTTGTTGGGCCTTGAGGGGGCCTTGAGGGCTTAAATATGAAATGGACAATGAACAAATTTGTCTACAAAATCAACCCTCAAAAATGCTTGATTTAATGTTTATTCTTCTCATATTATATAAAAAACAATAGTTGGGACTTGAAGCCTGAACTACATTAGAAGCAAATTCGAGCCATCAAAGGGCTGTGAAAGGGCTGTTCCCTGTGCTGGGAACAGCACAGTGCTGTCTGAATATTTAAATAATAATAAAAAAATAATAAATAATAAATAATAAAATAATAAAATAATAATGAAAAAATTAATTTTTTTTGAAAAAAAATATTAAAAAATAATTAATTAATATTTTCTGACGTGGCAATGTCCCGACCAGGTCAGCAGCCTCTGTGTACAGCTGATTTTTCAGTTGATGGAGTTCCCGAGGTTGGGAACCTCAAGATAACTCGTGGCCCTTTTGGGGCCTCAGTTCTCTTCTAATGGGTTTCCATTTTTGCTAGATTCAACTTGGACTTCTAGTCTCACTTCTTTGGCACCAAAACTTCCGAAAAGTGTTGCCAAATAGACATTTCTAAGTGCAGTGAGACTTGAGACTTGGGACGTACTTTGAAGCTCGAAGTCTTGGTTTCAACTTTCTACCAATTAGATTGAAAATTTGGTGGAATTTGGGATCTAGTATGAAATGGTTGTAGTATCCATTGAGGAAGTTTTAAGAGAAAATTATGAGTAATATATTAAGAAAAAGAAGAAGAAATGCTTTAGACTGCATGAATCAATGATGTAGATAAAAAAGATTGTCCATAACTTTCTCATCACTAATCCAAATAGAATGAATCAAATCTTTTCATGTAGACAAAAATACTTTATATGAAAAATGAAATTTAAAAAAATTATTTTGACTTTTAGTGATTTTTTTTTGTGCTGCCCAATGAGGTTAATTTTAGGTTTAGAGTGGCATAACTTTTGCTAATGGGCCCAAATTGAAACAAAAATTATGTTCCTAAAAAGCTAATTTGTTTATCTATTTTTACAAACAATTTTTAAAAAACACCACACAAATTGAGACTATAGGAACCTATCCAAAATCCATTTCATTCCTCCAATGGGAGTTTAGGGGTTAAGCCGTCTTTTTACTCCATTCAATTTGTAGTTGGTCATTTTACTATATATAGAATACATTTGGTGCGTAGGTCGATTGAAGACAAGAAATTAAAACCTCGACAAATTTAGAATCTAAAGTTACGACAATTTGATTTGGGTGTATTGGGGTGGCAATACATTTAAGGCCATATTCGTTATATTGAAACATTTTGTAGATTTTGAGACAGAATGCTAGTTTTTGGAAAATTCATTTAAGAAAATAATAATTGAAATCAAAAATAAATAATGCTAAAATAGTTATTCTATAATGAAATTTTAAAAGTTGGTGTTGTTACCTATTTATAAAAAAATACTAGTAAAGAAATAAAGCAGTTTATCTTTGAGTCGAGGATAAAAATGAGATTGTAAAAAGTCTCAATATAACGAATATGACCTTATTTAAGGAAATTCCATTGAAACACATGCCACTACTATTCACTGTCGTACTTAGTCCACCACTAAACTCAAGTATGTGCATTCTAATTCGCTACAAAAAAATGAATGTAGAATGAACATTTTAGGAGGCAATTATACTAGATCAACTTGTGAATACCTAGATTTATTATCTACGTGCTTTGGAGAAGCTATTTGGAAACTCATATATAATTTTACAAAGATTGAAAAGTATGAGAGAAGCCATGGGCAAGTAGAATAAAGACATTCCAAGAAAAAATGGATTTTTTATGATTTTTCAAAGTGTGTTGGGACTCAATTAGTAAAGTGTGGGTAGACCCATACTTACCACACTTTGTTTAAAGTGTCCCCTCTCCAAGTGCATTGCCACAGTGCTAAAAGTTTGTGCGGTGCCAGTGCACCAATGCAATGATTTGAATTTTGGTTGTGCAGTGGTTGGCAAGTTCACTCTACCAATCTATAGGAAGTTATCCATTTCTAATCAATCCTCCCCTCCCATTTTGGCAATGTAGACTACTCTCTTTCTGTGCAAAAGGAGATGAGCAATGATTAGTTATGGCACAATTCCCAATGCAGTTGTGGCGCATTGTGATTGGCTAGAAAACTCTCAATATTGCAACCAACTTTTGGGTGGATTTTGCAACCACTCCTTGGTTGGAAAGAAGAAGGTCTATATGACTAGTATGGGTTGAATAGAATCTTCAGCTAAAAAATTTATAGTAATTTTGTTTTGAAAAATAAAAATCTAGAAAATTATGGAAACCTTCCAAACTACATTTTTGCACATAGGATAATTTCTCCACTAAGGAAATCCGCCCTATAGATACGTGGTCAGAAATGGGTTGCCTCCTTTACCTTAGTTAAGGGGTCTTCCCACCTAACCTTAGCAAAGACCCCGGATTCTAAAATAAATATGATTTAATTCAAAAGGGGAGACGAGTTCACATTGGACGCTTTTTGAAACAAGATTCCGCATTATACGGTACGGAAATACCAAGCCCCTATTCAACCTCACACGGTCTTATCAGTTGATTTGGCCATGTCCCGTAGATTGGACAGAGGGCATTCCCACTTGACATCGGATTGGTAGTAGTGGGATCCGCCTACCTTGGCAACGTCTTTCTTGTCAAGTCGTTCACAAGAGCATGACGTCAATTATACCATGTTCGTTTTCTGCATTTGTCTTATTGAGGAATCCGTGGAGCTCTGCACATTCCTTATACACCTGAGTTGCTTCACAATTGTGGTGTTTTCGATGCGGTGGTGCTTTGCTTTTGTGTGCACTGTGCTTATTTTTTGTCCACCTACTCATTTTGGGGACTTCTGCCATCATTGTAGTGCTTCTTCTGGCATTGCCTACTCCTCGAGGCACTTGCTTCTAGGAAATTGGGGCATTGTCGGAGAGCGTCTTCAACGCCAAATAAGTTCTCAACATTTGCCCACTGAATTCCCACAATTTCTGAATTTGCAATGAGCAACATTTGGATTTTAATTTTTCTCAATGACTTCAAAACTTTTGCTATTCATACCTTCTTTTTTTCCAGTGTTAGGGTTATGTCATGCTCCCCTTGTACTTGTCATCTATAGCTGAGGTTTAGGGTTTTATGCCTTCGTCTATCGTTGTGTCCTTGCTATACTCAGTTTTCATTACTTTTCATTTCTGCAGTTCGTTTTAACGCAGGTACAATGGAGCCATTTGCTAGCCCTGCAAATGTTGCAACCTTCACGTTCTGGCTTCTTTCGCTATTGTTGAATGCCAATGAGACAATTTAGGTTCTTTTGTTTGAGGAAGAAGAGGACAACGGTGATGATGCAGTCACCGCCATTGTGTAGCCCCTTCAACTCCTAGTGACACATACATTGTCGCTTCTGACAAATACGTTGCACAATTACCGCTGGTGCACCACCTTCACTTACTTCGATGATGATATCGCCTCTTGGATCAAATCATGTTCCACAACTTGATTCTCTCGCTTCTTGTTAGAACAATATGATAGCTACCGTTGATTGTTTATGTTCCGAATGACAAAACCCTCTATCTTTGCCCTGGCAAAGGTTGTGGAGCCCTATGTGCAGAAAAAATCCACAAAGTACAGATTAGCAATACCAGTTCTTGTTTGTGTTGCTTGTACTTTATTCAAACTAACTCATGGTGCGAATTTCACCATTTGCAGTGGGATGTTTGCCATAGGACGGAGCACAATCTCCAAAGTTCTGCGTGATGTAGTGCATGCAATCAACAACACCATGTGGCACAAAAATTCTTGGCCAAGTAGAGAGAGGCTGTGGAGAACTCAAGCGAAGTTCTCTAACATTTGTTCTTTGCCTTCAGCGTAAATGCATGGTTGAGTGGCTCAAAAACGTGACAAACTCTCAATTCTTGCACAAAACCAATTTTCAAATGCCTGAAAGGTACATTGAAAAAATTAAATACTAAAAAAAAAGTTCATTTTAGAGGCTTGAACTTCATTCTAAATACAACCATGTTGTTGAATATTTTTTAGAGCATTTTATGAAAGTGTAAGGGACTTTTAAAAATTCATGGGTGTGACGAATCTGTTGTCAGCAAATTTTTCAAGGACTTTTTAAAGATGGTTTTGGTACTTAATATCATAGAAAAGACTATGATTGCAGTAGCTATTTGAGTAAATTTTTATTAAATTAAAATCTTATGGTATAGATATGTATTGAACACTTGCAAAGGATTTCTTAATGACTTTTCAAACACCAAATTTTATGAAGTCTTTTTTTCATAGCAAAAAAAAAATTCAAATTTTTTTTTCCTAAAGTATAATGAATTTTTAAGGTCTAGGGGCGCTCAAAAATCTAGGTGCTTTTAGATTTTTTTTAAATTTGTTATTTGTAGAATTCACTTCCAAGCATTATTTTCAATCTCAAACATTTTACTCACAAAAGAGGACTTTTGGACTTGGACTTTTGCCAAAAATGAGCCACTCAACCATGCATTCACCCTTCAGTTGTAGGTGCCATTGACAAAATGCATGTCTCCATATCTAAGCCCCAGTTTGGTGCCGCTAACTACTTCTATTTCAAGACCATGGGATACAGTATGAATTGCCAAGCCGTGGTTGATAGTGACAAACGGTTTTTAGACTTGTACGTGGGCATGCCAGGATCAACAAACGAAGGTCGCATGTTGCGCCGTTTGTCGTTACATACGGAGGCCATGCACGACAATTTGATGGATGAAAATCACGTTGTACATGCTTTCACGCCTTACCTCCTTGGTGATTCTGGCTATCCGTTACTTCCGTGGTTAATGGTTCCACACAAAGGTCGTCAACTGTCTGTGTCTGAGACTCTTTTCAACCGCAAATTGTGAAGGAGTCGTTGTATTGTGGAAAACACATTTGGCATA
Organism: Antitrichia curtipendula; assembly: GCA_951230915.1. Classification (NCBI taxonomy): domain Eukaryota; kingdom Viridiplantae; phylum Streptophyta; class Bryopsida; order Hypnales; family Leucodontaceae; genus Antitrichia; species Antitrichia curtipendula. The sequence goes on from OX579633.1 coordinate 36,004,591, forward strand.
TTGAAGCACTCTTTTTGTGAATTGCTAAACAAGTTTGAGCTGACTGTCACTTTCCTATGTGATGTGATTATTTGTTGTGCAATTTTGAAAACGTCTTGTTGTGGCAATCTCATCATGAAGTGGAGGATTTCCTATGTATTTTGCGAACTGAGGGGCTGCCAACAGATGCACAACAAGAAGAGGCGCCTCAGTTCGATGGTGGTGCAGCTATTCTTGAAAACATGACAACAACGCTCGGCTTGAAGAAGAGAACAACACTTGGCATGCATTTGACAACAAGGCATCGACATTATCGCTAGCTGCTCAAGTAAGTTCAAGTCGGATTTCTTCAATTCGTTTACTTTTTTGACATGAGAAGGACTAGTCACTGAAGAGAAGTACACGTGTTGAAATTCTTTTTCATTTATAAAAAAATGGCAACTAGTAGAAGCACTAATGTAGTTTGTACACATTGCAGAGTTACCCTACATCTGCAATACTACTTCAGCAAAAGCGGCAACCGAGTACTGGAGGATTGTGGCAGCACTTCAAGGATTTTGTAGGTCCATCGTAGTGCAAGTTAAGTGCTGCTGTAGAACTTCATTGTCTGCTGCACATAGGATTCATGTGTTAGAAATCTTGGGCTCGTCCGCCTAACTAGGTAGGTTGAAGTCGTTGCTACCACCTGCGGTGCAAGTAGCCGCAATAAGTGCGCTTCTTTTGTCCGCTTCTATGTTTGAAGTCTTGACGTCATTTTGGCCGCCTTGTTTTCTACTATGTGTTGTCTTCTTGTTTGATGTTGCTAAGCCTTGCCTAAGACATTGGAGAGCTACAACAAGCAACTCACCATCTCCGTTGGTTTTAAGATTGTCAGCCTCGCATTTTCATTTGCAATCATTGTGGCCTCGTGAATTCGACGATCCTTCTCCCTTTGGTATGCCATTTGTTCACTAAAAAACTGGAGTTGCAGATCAATCTTTGATCTCTCCAGTTTCATTGATGCATCTGCTACTTTTTGCATTTGTGTTGCCATAACTTCCCCTATGGCTTTGGTGGCCTCTGCAATTACTGCATATCCTGATACATTTTTCCTTCTAACACCCGTATTCCCTGGCCGCTGATGCACAACATACTTACTAGTCTTTGAGAAACTCAAAACTTGTGGCCTGATGCTAGGGGAAATACCACCAAATGCCCTCGATGCAAGATTATTTGTAAAGTCTTTCTTGGCAGGTGTAGCTGACGGTGTAGACGTGCTGTGGCGAAGAGACTTAGATGGAGTAGTGTCAGAAGATGTTGTGATGGAATGAGTCATCTGTTTCTGGTTTGTTGTCTCCCTCTTCCCCATCTTCTTACAATTTTGGTGGTTGAAAATTAGAATCACATGGAGACAACAAGTCACGAATGTAAAGAGGGCGAATTTGAGGCTGGTTGCTGCACCACTTGTGGATGTTTTCAAAAAAGTCCTTTGGAAATTGGCGTGGAAGCCCTTCAGCCTTCCTTTCAACGGATGACAGGTCCCAATAATCTTGCGAATTTCTGCCAGTCCGACTGACATAATTTGCTATCTTCCTGTAATCAAGAAGAAGTTGGTTCCATTTTGTTTTGCACAAAGGACCGTCCCTCAAACAAGGTGAGAATCCTACACACATTACTTATTGAGAGATAGGTAACCACTTACTGGTGCCAGGCGTCATTAGGTCTCTACCATCAACTGTGTCTACTTCTTGAAGATGCATGGCCCGTTTGGCTGCAATGAGGACAAGTATTTCTTGTACCAACTAGTTGGGTCCTCAGTCCTTCCTTGGATGCTTAGCTAGGCTTGCTTGAGGTGCATCTTCTCTAAATGTTGCAGACATTGTCACAGGAAGTGGGGGTCGATTTTGTCTTGCAAGTGGTAAAGGAATTCCCCCTATCACTATGCATAGGCCACAGAGTTCAGTGTTTGAAAGCATGGGGCATGAATAGGAGAAGCAGTTTACGATTGCAAGTGATACTGCAATATTATGGAAAGGGGTTTGAACATGCAGAATTAGAGATGCATAAAATTCAAAATTACAATGACCACCACAACACTTTTCTGAATAGCCAACAAACCAAACTAGTGCATAATATTCTAAAGCAAACAATGAAAGAGTCATTATGTCATTCTATGGATTCTGACTTAGGCTTTGGAAGGTATTTATTTGTTTTGCAGGTATTGTGCATAGTATGCAGCTACAAGTGCATTGGTCACAAAATCCTTCTGTAAACTGAAGTAGTAGCAAATGGTAGGGATCACTTGAATTCCGTAATGAGCAACTTGAGCAGAAAAAGAGAGGAATTCAGTAGGGAATACGAATTCAATACTTCAAGATTGACAAACGTATTTTGAAATACAAACTTTTCTACTCAGAAGGGAATATTAATGATAATTTCTAATGTACAATTTTGATTTTTTTCAAATATGTTCTCATTTAGGCATCAAAGATTTGTTTGTTGTTTTGCAGAGAATGGGTCTTACATCTTTAGGAATGCACAAATAATACAAAGCAACCAACTATTACGCATGAGTTGAGAACTAACCAAGAAGAAGCAAAGTTGTGGGGCGGGTGGATGTAGCATAATTAAATGCATTGAGTTGGTTCTCCATTGGAAGTTGTTTAGTGTCTGTGAGAAACACAAAGACACAGTGAAAATGTATGTAAAATTTCACTTCAAAATGCAAGGCAAATGGTTTTTGAAGGACATATGGAAACTATCACAACAAAGGTATTGGCCGGCAGCAATGTTTGCCCTCTAATTCTATATAGGGGTTCTGAGCTTTGGAATCCAGAATTCTAAAAAAAATCTAAGGTAAACAATGATTCAGTGAAGCCAGAGATTTCATACTCTGGACTATGACATATACACACTATCTGAGACAATAAACAATGTAGACCCACCAAGCACCAAAATCTATCAAAGGCAAGCAACCAGAATAGAATTCACAAAGAAGAAAACAAAAAAAATTACAAAGTAGCAATAACGACAATGTCTAATCTTTAACAAATTATAAGGAATTTCAAAAGGACAAGGGAAATGTATCTTCTCCGGCATGAAGGATTCTGCAACCTCGAAGTACGTGCATTACGAACTGCCAATGTTTTATGCTTGTGATGTCCTGCAGCTGCCTCATGCCATTTTTTTTGGAGTGATTTAAGGAGAAATGAAGGAGTGGTCCTATGTAATGGGCGACTATGGCCACTAATAGATAAGATCTCCCTAGAATTCTTGAAATCTTCATTTCACGAAGATCGCAGATTTTTTGGTAGCAATCATTTTGGCAGTGGTGGGCCAAAAGTTGTTACGTAATGAAGGCTGAAACACCGTTCTTAGAAGCATGCCACATCAAGGAACACATAGGTTTGGTGATTACTAAAAAGCTCCGGTGGGAAAGCATAAGCATTTAAGAGTGCTTCATTACCCAAACAACAATATCATAAGGCCAAGTGGGAACATACCTTTACAAGCATAAATAACTTGCAAAGAACTAATGTTCACCTTCATTTAAAGATTCCCTTCTGTATGCAAGCGTGTCTATTGTCCAGTATCTACTAGGAGTATCTAGGTTCATACTAAATTTTTGGAGTACAAGCGCATAAAACGAATATGTAAGTTATATTCTAACTTGATAATCCTGACATGAAAAGATCTATCATGGAAATTTATTGAATGGAGTTGCATTATACAGTTCACTTGGATGATGTATACTAACGATCAACGCTTTTTTCTTACTTTTTGAGAAAGTGATAGGATGGTGATCATTGAAAATTTGGTGAAGCATTGTATTTCTACATTTATCCATCTTTTGGACCAAAAAATACTTTTCAATTATAGTCATTCACTTTTTCATCCAAATTTGGTGACTTCATCCACATTTTTAGGTGAAAAATTTCTGGCAAAAACAGATTTTTGGCGAAAAATAGAAATTTATTTTGAAATGATGCAATCTGGCCCCAGGGTGCCAGAAAAAAAAAGGGCTGATGTCGATTATTGATGGATGAAACACAAATCATTCACCTGATATACATTCATCCAGATATCAGCGACGACATTCTACTCAAACATAGACGGGGCCGTTAACCGCGAAATTACAAGCTCAAAAAAAAGAATTTTTCACAAAATATTCCGTTTACAACTCTTCAGATCGCCACAAATCAAAACCATCCATACCGGAATGACTTTGATTCGACACGCTTTCGGTAATCGGCGACAAGTAATTCCGCAATGGCTCCGATAACGGGTTCCCGTTTTGTATAATACTCGCAGATCATATTGAAAGCAAAAAATAAGATTTGCAGACAATCTGTGTGCAGATTTAGAAAACTACGCCAAACACTTAGAGGCGAATGTGTTCACTGAAGCAGCTTCTGCATGCTCTTCAATTACTGGTAACATCTGACTTAACTATTGAACCGAGATTTCCCAAGCAGTCAACTTGACGGAGAGACACCCCCACACCCCTCACCCGTTCCAATGCACACGGCTCTACGCATGAGCCAGGAAACAAAAAACTTCATATACTTACCTGTCTCCACAATGCCAAGCTTCGACAATTGATTTCCCAGACATTTGGCACAACATATTTTGCGCATAAATGGAAAAGTCGGGCACACCAGATCTTGCAGACTTATCAATTCACAATTCCTGATTTCAGGGCCCTGATTTCACCCAAAATACCACAAAATGTGCACCAGAGAAAGGATATGCCAAGTCCTTCCATAAATATACGCCAGTCCAGACACAGGCATGAAAGATGCAATAGCAAGGCAGGGGTGCACTATGATCTCCACGATCTCAAGCAAACGATGATGCTACACAAGTGCACCAAACGGTGTTACACTTATCTAATGACTTTATCCCAGTACACATTTAGGACCCTACCACTTCACAATGGCTCCATAACAGAAAACCTCCCAGGGCTAACCACTAATCGCCAACCTCCTATCCCGTCCAGGTGAAGCACAAATGCAGAAATAATCCACACCTACAACGTGCCAAACCCACCATGCTCAAGCCCGTGTTGCACAGGCCAATGATGCTCGAACACCTTGCCATCAACCCATTGCGTACTTCTGAGTCCAACTTCTGGCAGTACCCTCGTACTTTTGCCTGTCAGTCTTATACATGTGAGCGATTTCGGGAACAAGAGGGTCATCGGGATTTGGATCTGTAAGCAGGGAGCATATGGACAGCAGCACCTGAAAAGATCCACAAAAAACCCTGTTACTTCTAAAACACACACGACGGACATGACTATCACATATGCTGAAGAAAGATGCCAACAGATTGAAACAAATACAAGCTCGACCACACAGCACCACTACCAATTCTACATGAATCATGGCGCCACATCTCATCAAAATGGTTCTCAATGTTCAACTGCACACAACCACAACCAAAGGCCTAAACAATGACACCAAAAAACATCGGTTGCCGAGGACAAGACACATGCCTTAGATATGGTGAGAGCGGGGCTCCATTGCTCCTTCAGAATGTCCAAGCAAATGCTTCCATTACTATTGATATTCGGGTGGAAAACCTTAGTCCGGAACGCAACCTGAACGGACGAAATAAAACATTCTACAAGATAAGAACAGGTGATATCCACAGTGGCCAAAAATATTGAATCGAGCCTAATAAGAAAACCAACAAAAAAAGCGCTACCAAAATCCACCAACTCAAGGGACGCTCGAAAGGGTTACTAATAGCAGCAACACGAAAACCCTAATTCACAACAAGTCAAGCATCCTTCACTTACTTCTAACGACATACTCATTCCTCCGGTTCAGAAAAGCTCATCTCTCCACAGAGACAAGACTTAGGCTGGATTACAGCAGTCATGGGCTCCAACACAGTGGCCCGCAAAGCCGCCCCAGACCATCAAACGTATACCTCAACATACAGCCAAACAATACAGAACCCTACAGAACAATTTACTTCACAACCAAGCATACGTACCTTAGGAGGCTTGAACGGATAGTCAGGAGGGAAGTGAATGGTAACCAGAAACACGCCTCCCGCATAAGGGCTATCGGGGGGGCCCATAATAGTAGCTTGCCAGTGGAACATATCCTCCGCTACGGGTCCTGCACAGACGGAACGCCACGAAAATATTATTCATTACGTCCTCAATCATCAAATGTCTTCGGACTTCGCATACTCACTACTATCATATTCACTAGTTAATTGCGCCACATGGCCTCGATTGACCACAGCCTGCATACACTGAAGACTCACAGACGCGCTTTAGTGAACAACTAAACCTCTCTAAAGGCAAAAATAATGTCAATTTGTGAGGAAGAAACTCGTAACCATAACGGGTAAGCTACTCCAAGAAGGACGCCATCATTCTGCTCTTCAACGCAACCTCATCAGGTGAACTCTCATTATCATAATTCAGACGTCTCAAACAAGGACCAATTCATGATTAAAAACTTACAAATATTATTCCATCAATACTCAAAATCATTTGGTGAACTTTCACAGTCATAGGGACAGGTTTAGAACCAATTCATGATATAATTATACGAATTCTTCAGGTAGATATGACTCCAAATCTCTCATATAACATAACTTTCAACATTTCAAGCTCCCTTAACACTCAAACAATCCAGACCAAAAATACCGAATTATTCGTCTCCACCAGAACGGTGACCAAGATAAGCAAGAAAGATATTGTTACCCTAAAATCAAACCCCCCAGTGACAGGAACATATCTCCAAAAAACGACCTCATCACCGACAATAAATCGATTCTGATCACGGCAATTAAGGAAGCCACAACAGAGCTTCCCGACAGCTCAGTCACCGCACCAACTCTCGTCAAACTCTCGTCACAAAGCACGACCATGAACGCTACCAACGATACAGACTCCCAAATCCTGGAAAGTAGAAAAAATACAAAAACAGCAGCAAGAGGAGACGAAGCAACAAAAACCTTCACATGAAAACAAAGAAAGCACGCACATCCAAGGCCCAGAACCTCACCGGCGCTGCATGATGTCGGCGGATCCTTCTGCAGATCTTTCAACTCCTTGAGAATACGCTTGGAGGCCATGAGTCTGAAATCCTAGCACTGGCACTCCAACCGACCAACCACCACCACCACGGCAGCGAAATCCTCCTCCTCCTCCTCCACACAGCAGCAGCACTAAACTGAGAAGCCTCCGGATCCAAGCACGATCAGAAACCGCCTGCTTCGTGAAACCCTAACGCCAGAAAATACGCGTGCGTGACAACGGGAATTCGACGATGCAAATCACCGAGAAAAGAAGCGGCAGAGCAGAGCAAACGCAGGAGACGTGCAATGGATGAGAGCAGAGGGCAGGAAGGCGCGGGGGGCGGGTGTGGGAGCAGCTGCGATGGAGGGCGGAGGAGGATGTAGCAGCGCCCGAGGCAGCAACAAGGCAAGCCGGACTTGGAGGGAGGGCCCGATCGAGAAGAAGAGGACACAGCTAAGCTGATTACTGTACTGGAGGAAGGATGACGTCATCTGCTGGTGTCTAAGACGTGAGTGCGCAGCCTATGAGTAGCCTGCTTCTGTAGGAATGTAGGGGTCAGTGTGCCAGTTAAAATTTGAAGGACTGCCCGACCGGGGAAAAATTTGACAACTCAAGTTAGGGTTGTCATTTCACCTTTTGAGAAGGAAGTTACCCCCTATGACTACCAAAAATTAATGAAGGCTGTCATTTTGACAACCAAAATTATTACAAGTTGTTCTTCGCAAGCCATTGTTAATGTGGCTTAGTGGAGTAGTGGGTGTGTCGTAGGCTTGGCCATCTTGATGAGGTGGATGAAGCATTAGTATTAGCCTTGCAGACATATTTAGGGTGTCTTTATGGCAATTGTCTTCTGCCTTGTTTCTAATCAAGTGTCAATTCATTGCAACTAGGTTTACAACCCACAACTACTTGAATGGAAGAAAAGTAGGCTGCCATCGCAAATCGTTGTTGTAGTGGTGCAATTCATTTTTGGGGGACTATAAATTTTCATCGTCTACATTATGGAGCATTACCTTATGCATGAGATTTGGGAGAGGATGGTTATTTACTTGGGTGTGAGATAATTGCAAGGGCATATGTAACCAAGGTCATTGAATCATTGTACAAGCAATTTCTAAATTTGAAAGTATTCAACACCAATAAAAGTTATTTCATTCCATTTACTTCCATAATGATCCAATAGGTTTTTACATGAAATGCTTAATTGTGGCTTTGAACTTTTATTGAACTTTTTGTATACTATAATTGGATATTTGGGATGCTTGTGGATTAAAATTGGAGCTTTGTGTTTGAGGATATGGTCCAAATGTTATGTGTTTGTTTATGAATGCACCAAGCTTGGACAATATATTTTTCAAATGTCAACTATATTTGGCATTATCATCACATGAAAAAATATGGTAGGGTTTTTTTCAATTCCATCTCACTTACATTCTTGTGAGAGAGACTCTTCAACTTAAAATAACATTAAGTTATCATTCCCAAGTAATTTGAACTTGTAAATTTTCAAGGCCCAAATTAAAATTTCCATGGAAAATTCAACACTTGTTTTTAATCAATTTTGAAGAAATGTAGATCAGGTGGTGTCATATGTGTAGCCAATGCATTTATGAATAATTTGTATTGATTGATATATTTGCTAGCTTTATTCTTATAGAATGAGAAATTGGCATATCTATATACTTAGATATATTATTTTAGGTTAGAATAATTAATAGGCTTTTTTTTTTTTTTTAAATACTGGAATAAAGTCAATTTTTTTTGGAAAATATGCTTGTGACAACCCAAAAATTTAGAAGCTAACATTTTTGACAACCAAAAATTGGTGGAGGTGGCCACGGACATATTGGAGGAAGTTGTCAAAATTTTGCCTTGTTTCTAAGTACATAACCTTGAATTCTTGATGCATATCCTTTCACATGTATGAAAAGCACCTAGTGGAGGCTATCTTTTGAGTTGATAGTGAAGGACAGCTGCATTTTCAATTAATGCACCACCTCCTCCATTCACTCAAAAGATTCCTCCCTTTTAAATTTTAAATTAGTTTTTTTTAATTGACCCGCCACCCACCCACCCTTTTTATTTTTTATATTTTAAATTAAAAATTAACTAATTTTCTCGCCCCCCCCCCCTTCCTATTTGTAATTTCCAAGGAGTAGAGTACTTGCAAATAATATAGGATATATTGTAGATCTATATTCGTATTTGTATTTGTATTCGTATTCGTATTTGTATTCGTATTCGTATTTGTATTCAGCATTCATTATCCATATTTGAATATGTATTCATATCTAGTACCATCGGCATAGATGCCATTTGACAATGGAGTTTTTTTTCAAATCAATGGCAGATGAAGGAGACGGTAGATGAAGGGGAGGAAGAGTTTTGTAAATTATTATTGACGGCTATCATTTTTTTCAGCAAGGGGGGTCGGTTAATGGACAGGTCATGTACACACAAGAGATAGTCTCCACCAATACGACAATATTGTCTCTAGATTTTTTAACATATGAATTTACACATTCAAAATTACAACATCACTCAGTTGGATTAGGTGGACCTTTAATAGACACACCTATAATTAGATGAAATTACAACTAGGAAACACGCAAGTGTGACCTTGTTGTCTCGATCACATTTTTTGAGAGTTTAACCCTTAAATGATGGGCTCATAATCGTGGAAATCATTTGTTTTGTCACTATGTGAATTGTTGGATTAAATATTGCAAAAGCACTCATTGGAAGACAAACTAATGTAGATTATCTTCCCTTTTCACACAAAATTGGGAGGATGAATAGTTGCACTTCTGTCCTACATGAGGAGATTCTTTGTCATTCATCGGCCAGGAAACGTCCTCAGCAATATTTAAGGGTTAAAACCACTAGCCATGTACACATCTCATGTATAAGATATTGGAATAGACACATACAATTACTACTCTTCATGATGAACCCAATGTAATCCTCACTACCGCATAGACATGAAACAACAATGCCATGAAACCTAAACCATAACATTTTTTCAAAAGAGCACATAGTTTTTTAAATGGTTTCATTCATTCCATGAATATTAACTTTTGCATATAATTGTAGCTCCAAAATTTGGATGGAAATCTTTGTGAGACACTCCAAAAATGTATTTGTCTACCTATATAAATACATATACATGTGATCATTCATAATATCCAAAAATGTGAGTGCATCCACAGTGAAGTGGACTATTTCCCACTAAAATTGCATGTCCTACAAAATAAAAATGTAAAGTTTTTCAAACTACAATCACTTGAACACAGACAAAGATGCTTTAGAACTTCGATCGACTTTGGATTTGTTGTTATTGCCACCATCATCAGAAGGTGAAGGTGACTCAGCCAGGCTATCTCAATCACCAAACTTCTTTCGCTCTTGCACTTTGTTGGTTTTCTTAAGGTGTCTTCTTCACAAATGCTTGCTCAAGGGGTGCCAATGCTTAGTAGTTGATTTAAGAATACCATTCCTAACTTATTATAATATATTCTTAAGTTTGAATTAGTTTTGTACTTTTCTAAGCCTAAGTTCTTACTTGATAAATTTTATTCTGATTTGCTTTACTAATCTTTGCTATTTAAAGAACTAGAATATTATTGGTCAATTATTATTTTTAGATTTTAACACTTATTCTTTAAAAAAAATATTTTGACTTTTTTGAAATGCTATACTACTTTCAAATTAACCTTTTTTGTGAATGTTATCGATGGATGAAGCTTGATTGCTAATCGGTACCTCAAATTTCATCCACTATTTACTATTAATCTAATTATCCAAATTCACTTTTAATTTCACTTCTGGAATCTTAATTACTTTTATTTTTAGATTTTCTTACAATATCTTGTTCCATGTGGATGATTATAGCTACTCTGCATCCAATCCACACACTAAAATCCATCCACTTATATCTTTATTGTTTCAACTTCAATTTCTATTTATTTTACGTTTTTGAAAACCTCTAGACTTCTACTATTGAATTTAAATTCAAACTTGACTTGACACTTTGTCTTAAGTTTGACTTGATCCTAAGCCTTGGCCCTAATTAAAACTTATTAATTAAGATTTTGCAATGAAAAAAAAAGGTATTAGGGGCCTACCCCATGTGGAATGCCCTTGATGATGTTGTCAAAAATCCCTCAACTTCTTCTCTATCTAATGTTTGTCCTCTTGAATTCTTGATGTTTTTATAAAGTTGATTTTTCAATTCAAGTTTTTGATATCTACACTAACTCCTATTTCATCCAGCTCTTTAGTCTTTCTTCCTATCTCTTCTTTCCCTTCTCTCCTTTTTTTTCTCTTTTATACCATTCTTCTTACATCATTAATTGGTCTAATTGAATGCACAACCACTACACTTTCCAAGGTGAATTTTAACGAGGTCTTTTTTATCTCCTACTTGAGCCACCCAATGCCTACCTAATCCTCTATTCTAGTGGCCTATTAGGATCCTTGAGACTTCCTCCCAACCTTATGTTGATAGCTAGATAACCTTCAAACTCTCATTTTTTTGTCAAACTTTGCCAATGCTACAAAAATATAAACAATTGCTTGCGAATTAGCTTTTTATTATCTTCAAAATTTCAAACCTTCATAACTTTCTCAAAATTTGTCAGTTTTGATAGTTTTGTTGTTTTTGGAAAGCTTTAACAATTCCTAATGTTTATAGCACTTTAAATTGAGGGATTAAGAAGATCTCACACCAAACTTTAGCAACTCTCAAGGTTATTGCAACTATCTTCAAAACAACCTATAAGTTGCAATGTTTGTCAGTTTTCCTTGAAATGAATTGCAAACTAAAATTTACACTAAAATGCTTGTATCAACCACTTCTTATACTCTTTGTAAACTCTTCAAACTTTAAAGGAATATTTTCTTAATTCTAAATTCTAAATTCAAAGCTTTGCCGTCACAAAGATTTTAATGATAAAGAATAGTGGAAAAAAAAGAGAAAATTTAAAAAACACATAAAATACTACAAAGAAAGTCAAAGCTTTGCCATCATAGAGGTTTCGATGATGAAGACTATCAACAACTTAAAGAATAATTGACCAAGGCCTACACTTATTAATTTGACAACATATACAACAACAACAAGGTTAATTTAAACCACAAGTAAGTGAACAAGTTAGTGAACAAAACCTCACTCACAAGACGCTAGAGGCTTTCTAAAGCGGCATTGCCAACATATAGTGGGAAGTGACTCTAAGATTAATACACCAACAAAATGAACTCAAATGCAATGGTTACTACTAAAGAAACCTTTAATAACAAACATATGAAACTACAATACATGGAAAGACCTTCAAAGACCTTCACAAAAGCTTAAAATACAAGAACAAGAATGGAGCAAAAAAATTCCAAAAATACCATTCAAAGTTTTTGGCTAAAATACCAAAAATTCCAATATAAATTGAACCCAACCAACCCAAATACAACAATGCAGGTGTTTTAAGAGGGAAACAATGTCATCTTATACTCTTCTGAAGGCACCCTCCTCCTCTCATTTTTTTCTAAGGTAAACCTATCACTTAGGATTTTCATCCTAATCCTCTAAGATTTTCAATCTAATTTTCAAGAATTTTCACTTGCTACCTTGGTCCAAAACTTTAATTTTTGAAGATTATATCCAAATCACAAACTTATTGCACTATTGGCTTTAGAAGTCCATTTTTGAGCTATCAAAATCCCTCTTTTTCTTTTCCTATCTCAAAAATCTCATCAAAACCTAGCACCAACTTAAAACCAAGAGAAGATGAAAATCCAATTTGGGGAGTTTGACTTTTATGAGAAAAATAAATAGCCTAGTCTCTTTAGTAAAAATGAAGGAGTAAGCACAGACCTAACTTTGACTTCATTCCAATTTCATATGCTCCCAAGATACATGTCAACGTCGCCATAATCTTTAAATTTGACTATAATCATAGAATCTTGTTGGTTCGGGTGCTTCTAGATATCGATATGTCTTAAAACTTGTCAAAATATTTTATTAATATTAAAAAAGCTATTTTTATTTTTTAGTGAGATTTTACTACAATCTAGGTCATTTTTAAAACTTTCCTTTCTAGGTTTTGGTAGTTGTCCGTTGGGAAGATCATTTTTTGACTATCAAAAAAATTTGAATTTTTTTGTGAAACTTCTCATAGAATTCTTCAAACTATGCAAACTCATATTTTTACTTTGCACATTCAAAGAAGGAGGATAAAAGAAAATCTTTAAAATATTGATAATCAAAGAACTTCTCATATAGAGGGGAATCTTGGCAAATCAATTTTGCCATTGAACCCCTAGCGTGATTTCAATCCTAAATTTCAATCCTTTGACAATAGATTCTCTCCACTGATCAATCTTAACGTTCTTTTAAACCAATTTATTCATAATTAATTGCATACATGATAGGATTAGATCATTCTAGGCAACATTACTTAAATCTTTTAATCCCTACTAATTCACAGTCTCTAACCTATTTACAAGTGGATTTTAGAGTGATTCTAGGTGTAGCAATCTATTTCGGAACAAATGTTACATTGGCATGTAACAGACCTATTTTGATTTTACACTCTTTAGGGGACTTTTTGTGCAAAATTATAACAAATCATGAAAATGAAAAAATATGAAAAATTGTGAGCCGCAAGTGACAAATTGGAAGCTTACAAGAAGAAAGAAAAACACTTGATGTTACCATTTGTGTGATCTACTTTGGCATGAATATAATGCCTGTAGTTGATCCACGATGGAATTTCTATTGGCTCCACTTCTATGAGGCATCCTAGAAACCAGGGTACAAGTGAATCATATTGGTAAAGTATGTGTAGAAATTAGAAGCAAGGGCCATTTGTCTTTCCAAAGGACACAACTAATTTTCCTACTCTTGTATATTTTCCATTGAATTGTCCTTTGTGGAGAGCGGGTCCAACTCTGTGAATAACCCTATATTAGAGAAAAAATAATCCATAACAAGAACATGGCCTTTGCTCTCAAGGCCTACTACTAAGTCTATGATCATGTTGTGGGCTAATTGAGGCTTGCCATGAGCTACCACTGGCACGTCATTCAATCCTACATCAGGATTGGCTCTACAATAAATAGTAAAAGTATACACATATTTTGACTTAAAGTTTACAAGTTACCACACTTGGATGTTCCATTTTGGGGCTTCTTAGGCATGTATTGTTATGAACCACTATAATGGTTCACTTCCTAGAGTGTAGAAAATATGAACATTATATGTGAAGTTCCAAGTCTGAAAGTGTTAGTACTCTGGAATAAGCCATGACCACAATTTAGGGAGTTTTCTTTAAGGTAGAGATAGGAATTTTAGGAATTTAGGGTGAATATTTCAAAATGCAATTAGAAAAAAACAATGGGAAAAGTTTAGAGAAAAAATAGGAATTTAAGACTAAAAAGGCTCTAATCAAGATTTGGTAAAGTAACCAAATTAAGCAAATGATAAAATGTTTAAAAATGAAAATAAAACCCTATAAATGGAAAATGATTATAATAAAAAATTAGAAACCAAAAATAAATATAAAAAATAAAAAATAAAAAATAAAAAAATAAATACTACAAGTAGGAAATGAAGCTAAAAAGTAAATTGAAAACCACAAAAAATAATAAATATAAAAAAAACACAAAACAAGTTAGTAAACTTAAAATTGCTACTAGAATAGTAGAATAGTGAAGGAATCAGTAAAATAGATTAAAAATAATAAAATTGGAGAAAAACAATAATTTAAGGAATTTGCACTAAAATGGCGCAAAATTAACACAGTCTACACCAAATTAGCACAATTTGCATTAATTTGGCGCGGTTTATACTATTTTAACGGTTTTACAGTAATGTAGAGTTTGATGCACGTAATTAATGAAAGAAATCCATAAGAGTGGGCAAAATTAGAGTTAGGAGCTCTTTCTCTTCCAATTTTTTTGCAATTTTGTGGGTGTGGGTGTAGGTATGGCATTTGGAGTTCTAATTTGCTTCTTAAAGTTAGGTTTAACATACAAATTGTCATAACCTACTTTAGCCCATGATTGAGTGATTTGGAGGTTAATGTATTTGACTTTTGGTGATTTTAAGTGTACTTTATCTTAGAATTTTTTGAGGCAATTTTGAGTATTTAAATTAGGTGTCCATTACTTGAAAGGCAGACTAGTTAGGGTCCCATACACTCCTCATTGGTCCAACTCTAAAGGGCTTCTTCGCCTTGTGGTAAAAAAACCTCATAATTGATTAGTGGGACAATAGGACCCTTTATACCCAATCATCATCTCATCTATAGTTATGAATTTTTTAGTGTCCAATTACATTTGAAACTATTCTTTACATAATTAAGTAGCCAACAAACTTGCCCCATTTTGTCATAGCCTGACAGTTTTCTTTCTCTCATATAAGTTGTCGGATTGGTAACAATCATGAAGACACCTTATGATTGTTTGAATCCTAGTACAAATATAAATTTGAAATATTTGAGGGTAATGGAAGAAAGAATCTCTTTTGTTCCAACATGTCTTCATATTTGGTTATTTCTTTAATTCAATGTGCATGCACATTACCATGTATGCCTTCAAAGTTGCCACAATCAAAGGTTTTCATGTTGGTCCACTGGGTACAATTTTGTCCTCATCTGGCATCGATGCATACCAGTTAATTAATTAATTTCAATCAGAATTTGGCACAGAAGACTATGTGGACAAAACAAAGAGAACAATGTCAAAAATGTTGGCATCCTACGGAAATTTCTTGTTGAACATGACATACTCACAAATTGAAGGGATTTAGGAAAGTATGTAGAATTGTCTTGTGACCACATTGATTCTCTAAAAATCTGTCTCACACTATTGGGATTACCAAGATCTCTATCATCATCCCTATGACCTTTGTCATTGGCAAGTTCATTTTTTTTCATCAAAACCCTCATTTTCACTCATTGCCATGTTTGCTTCTAAATTATACATATAATTCATTATATCAAATCCTTCAAAAAGAGGTATAAAATAGTCATCACCATGGTCAAGGACCCTTGGCCCATCCCCCCTCCTAAAGACTCCAAAACATATCCATAGAATAAAAGGTTCAAATTTTCATTTGCTTCAAAATTTAAGATAAACTTAGCGTTCTAGATTGTTGTATCCACCATGTGTCCACATTGGATACTCCTAGGTTGTGGTACTCCGCCTACCTCCTTTCTACCAATGTTTGCCAACATTTTCCACGTTCTGGTAACTACCTTAATTGCGTTGATAGTAGAGGGCAAAGCCTCAACTTCCCCACCCTTGCAACGGTCTTCTCGCTTGCCAACTATATGGAGTTGCTCAACATCTAGTCTTCCACCCACCTACTGCTAGTATAGATATATTCGGCGTCATCGTTGCATTGCACTAGTGGAGTGAAGCATCTCAAATGGCCATTCAAAATCGTGTAGAGAGATATTAGGCTCTTTAGAGTTGGAGTTGTTGGAGTCGCTCCAAAATTCTCTACAACTTAATTCTTGTCCTTGATTACGTATGTCTTTCTTTTGAGAAACATTGAACTTCTCCTGCATTTTGCTAATATGCATTTGTAGAGTATCATTGATACTATTGTTTGTGTTTATACATTGCGGAGCACCTTCTCCTCGCAACAATGTTGGTCCTACTAAATTGTAGATGGAGTATGGGCTCGAACACCAACACTCTTGGTTTTGATCGAAACTGCCATAATGAGGTTCTTCACG
This sequence comes from Antitrichia curtipendula, assembly GCA_951230915.1. Taxonomy (NCBI): domain Eukaryota; kingdom Viridiplantae; phylum Streptophyta; class Bryopsida; order Hypnales; family Leucodontaceae; genus Antitrichia; species Antitrichia curtipendula. Next base: position 36,021,331 of record OX579633.1, read on the forward strand.
TGAAGTACCTACCGCATCAACTACGGCCAACATTACAGTCACCCCAAGTTTAGTTCCTTTGTTGTTTTCACTTGCACTGTCACCACTATCGAAATCGACAATTCTGTCTCTGCTACCCCGATCAACAAGAGCAAGAACGCACCAGTAACTTGCTTTGATGAGGACAACCCTACACAATGGGACCTCATCTTTACAAGCTATGCACCAATCTACAGCAATGGCAAGCGTCTTTACCCAAAAAAATCGTGGCCCCCATTGTCTAGAACGTGTACAGTCATTTTCAAAAGCTAGTATGTAAATGCAACAAAAAGAGATATTACATACCCATTTTACTTTCAAGAAATATGATAGTCTTGGCGGTTTGCTTTTCTCCTATTCTAATTACTTCTTAATTAAAATTGGGCCGTTCTCTTTGATGAAATAGTGAATGTCTACATAAAATTGGCGTCTTCCTCTCCCCCCTGGGACATGAGCCACTTGTCTATAGAAATGGTGTCTGTAGTTGGCCACCTATGGAACCTATGGCCATTATATTGTCCCTTTCCAAATAGGCAAAGAACGCAAATGATCCTATGTCGAGGAACACCACAATTCTTGAAACTTGAAGACCACTTGCTCCTTCACACTCCGTGAGTAATTCTGCTAGTTTTCGTTGCGGGACATGAAGGACGGCAAAGATAGGGCCTTGTGTTATTCTATCAATTTCTAAAACTATTGCCACCGTTAGTTTTGACTGCCTACTATAGCTCAAAAGTAACGCTATTGGTGATTTTGGTTGACTGTTGGAGTTGTAAAGTGCCGCAACATTAGAAACGTACTCTAAAATTGTTCTTTGGAACCAAACTAGTAAATTGAATGCAATTGTCAAGAATGCTAGACTCAGTGTGATTGCAACTTGTATAAGAACATCCTTCCAATCCATATGATGATGTGACCCCTCAATGCTTTCTAATTGAAATTGCTATGTATTCTTTTGAATTTTGGAGTTGTTGTTTATGTATACTTTTGTTGGAAAAGTGGCCTGCTTGTAGTTTTGCATCTGTGAAGATGTTTCGTGCTTTATTGCATTTACAAGTTGGAGGCAATCTTTAATTTTTTTTTGTTTTAGTTCCATATGGTTGTTTATACATGGTAATGGTTCTCTTAAATTTGATGTAGAAATGGTGGTTCACTATGTCAATGATGGAGTACATTTGATTTTTAGAATTGTTAAAAAAATTGCTAAGCAGTGCAAGTAGAATCAAAATTTATATAGTGATGTAGTCACATTATATAAAACTACTAATATAATTAAAAAAGGATATTTACATTGAAGATAAGTATATTTGTATTTGAATTCTTGAATTCATTTCAAAATTTAGGAATTTTGATATGACGGCAAGCAAATTGCATTCTTAGTGAATTTGAATAAGGCAATTACAACAACTATTTCATCTAACTTCAGCTGTCTTGACTACTTCAACTATATTCCCAAAATGTTGCACTTAGTGCATTTACTTGGGCTATAGCATGTCAGCTCAAAACCACTATGGATCCAACAATCACATGGTGGGATATCCTGCCCTTTCAGCTACCTTCCTACTTGTGGACATGTTCTGAAAATTTGGCATATGGTATAAAATTCCTTGTCCTAACTGCCTAATTGAGAAACAAACAACATATTGCATCATAACTTCTTTTTTATCATATACTCAAATGCAATAAATTTACTGCTTGTGAAAGATATTCCTTATCCATACCTTGTGTAAAAATTTGGGCTTCAAATAGTCAAATCTCCACTCATATGAACTTGCTCCAAAACGCTATGTTGCCAAAATACCAAGCTTGTCCTTTAGGGGATAAGGACACCCTTCTCACTCTTGAAGCATCCTTTATTAGATTGGATTTTATACACTCTAGATAATGTCAGTATTAGGAATAATCAAGTCGTTTTACACAACTTATCATCTAATATGCTAATTAATTGGCCCAATTAGGAAAAACAAGAACAAAATTTGAAATTCAACATTAATAGCCAATTACTGAAACTACATATTCTCACTCTCATTTGTTTGCATCCCTTCAAACACTAATTTATCCTTGATCATTGTGCCTTCTACCATTCAATTGGCTTTGCTTGACTTGATGATGCTCCAACTTAGCCTTGTCGACTTGTGCTTTGGCCAATTCAATTGGTTCTTCTATTTAGAGTTGTAGTCTTTGTCAACTATGCTCCAAATTATTTATTTATATATATGCATGGATCTCATATATGTAGATTGATTTCAAATTGTCAATTCCAACATTTTTCAAAAGGAATACAATGATCAATTGATCCAAATGATAAACTCTATTTTTTTTGCAAGCAAAGCTATGTATGACAATGTAACAATGTAATAATGTAACAAAAAGATGCGTCACTGCTCATTTCCTCCCCCACCCCCACTCCACCCCACCTGAAAAATTGAACCATTGATTTTTGATTTAAATTCTCCCCCTCCCAATGCCGTTGATCTTAAAAAACAACTTTGAATACAGATATGGTATGGATATGAATATGGAACAGATATAGATATTGCATGGATGTAGATACAATATGGATACAAGATGAGATATACGATTACGGATACGATATAGATACAAATACAAATATGTTGTAATATAAGTACAAGATACGAGATACGGGTATGGATATGGGTAAGGGATATGGGTAAGGGATATGGGAAATATCCCATATCAAATGCCACCTCCACCCCCACCTGAAAATTACAAAGTAGTGGGATGGAGGGTACAAAAAAATTTAATTAATTTAAATTCTTTTTGAGCTTATTGAGGGATGAAATCTATTTTATTTTATTTTATTTTTGAGCTCACACAATAACAATGAGCTCAAAGGATGCAGTAACTGCATTGGACATATATTGATTATGAACCATTCTATTATTTTTTTGAAAGTTTAAATTCCTTAAATTTACAGATTTTATTACTTTTGAATTTCATCATTTTTACTTTTGAATTTCGTCATTTTTATTTTTTAATTTATAAATCAATATCTTCCAAATTTATTTTCTTTACAAATAGTATATTTAGTTTTTTTAAGAATAAATGTGAATGTAAATAGTTTTATTGATATGTTACATTTTTATGTTTATAAATTTATAAAATTTATTTCATTTAAATTTTTTTAATTCAAAGTCATGTCTATAACTTTATCAAATCTATAGTGACTTCCAAAAGTAATTGGTCACTATATAAATCGCCCTAATAAACTAGAAAATTGTAATTATGAAGTGAGATTTGGAAATATTGTTGTACAAAGTGGACTCTATCTTCATGTGCAATTTTTTTTTAAATGAACTATATTCAGACCTATTATTATTTGAATTAAATTTCTATGTAAAAATAAACTTTTTGTGAAAAGTCAAAATGTCTCATTTCTTTTTATAGGAAGAATGTACATCTTGACTATAATCACATGTTACAAGTTTCATGAATTTTGGATTTTTATTGATTGAAATCTTATTGATTGAAATTTTGCCTCAAAATTTTGCCTTTTTTATTTTTCACTCCATAAATTAATAATCACTCCATAATATTTTACACATCCCAAAATTTCCAAAATTGCAAAAGAAGCTTAATACAATTTTAGTGGGCTTATGCAAAAGAACCGTACTCAATTTTCAGTGCGTTTTTTTTACCATGTTTTGTTATAGTGGTTACTCAAAGACAATTAAATTTACATCATTTCCAATTCATGTTGAAATTGCCCAAAATGCAATTTGACAAGTAGAAGGTAGCAATAAACCCCTTAATCCATATAATTTAGTCTTTGACTATGTTTTACCAAATCCCTTCCAAAAGTACCATTTTTTGAGGCCTAGATTTGAGAACAAAATATTTTTTTCAAAATTTCAATCATACAATCTTGAAGTACTACAGCACTTATGTAGTACAAATTTTTACATATTTGACCACATCAATTGGAAGACTATATTATTTGAAAATTGAAAAAAAGAATTTTTTTTTTGAGGGGCCTGCTTAACAATATTAATATACTTTGACCAATCTACAATTTAAATCTTTGCTCTATATGTCTTTGCAAACTCACATATTGGGTACTTCATCAAGTTATGTAGATGTATGTCAAATTTATGTTTAAGCCATGACAACTTTTGAGTGGATAGTTATGGAGGCACAATACCAAATCCATTTTGTTTTTTTTCTAATTATTTAACCCACCCACCCCACCCCCAACTTTTAAATTAAATTTTTTTATATTAAATTCTTTCCAAATTTTCCCCCTCACCTCCCCCTCTTTGTAATTTCCAAACGCATGAACTCTCATAAACAACATGGGATAATCATCTGTTTACCAAGTACATATTCCATTATGTAACCGTATCCAAGTACATATTCCATTATATATCCGTATTCAAAGTTTTTTAGATCAACGGTTGTGAGGTGGGGATTGTAATTTTTTTTACAAAAAATCAATGGTTCTCGTTTTTTTAGTAGGGAGGGGGCCAAGAGGGTTGTTAATTAATGGATAGTGAGGCAGAGGTTCCGCCTCACCATCCACTCAAATGAATTTTAAATTTTAAATATTTTTATAAATTCAGCCCCCTCCCACCTCCCAAAAAAATTTAATTTTAAAATTTTCATACCCATGTCCCACCCCCTTCCAAAAAAACTTAAATTTTTAAATTTTAAATTTTTTATACCCTCCCCCCTCCCCTCCTCTTATACTTTTCAGAAACCAATGTTTTGACAAACAATATGGGACAATTTCCATATTTGGTATTTGTATTCATATCTTGTATTCATATACCATATCCATATTTATATTTGTATCCAATAGTATACAATATCTGTATCGAAGAAAACCCTAGGAACCGCAATCCATCACTGTTGATCAATGTTCCTACATCAATGGCTTCTATTTTTCTCCTCCCAAGCAGATCAACATTGGGGGAGGGGCTTCATTTATTTTCTCCTCAAATCAATGGCTGACACTCAATGGGAGGGGGGGAAATTTTCCAGCAGGGGATGCCGTCTTTTGAAAGGATAGTATGTCAAATTTGAAGGGGATTAGATTAGTGTAGTACATGTCAATTTTCTTAAAGCTCACGATGTCATAAAAATAATCAAAAACTAGGCAATTTTTGAGATCCAATGGTGATCTTATTTTTATTCCTTTTCAAAATTACAATGGTCAATACTATAAAATATGTGTCCCATGTAGGCACAAAAAAAAAAAGTAAAAAAATTCAAAACTGAAACTTTGGCTCACAAATAATGAGCACACACGCCTTACTACCCACATTGCCCTTTTGGACCTAAGGTACTAACACAAAGGTATATTTTGCTTTCTTCAATAGTATACATTTCAGGAGATGGTCGCTTTTAGTGACCACTATATTCTTCTTCAAAAATTTGTAACTAAATCCACAAAGGCCCAAAAAATATGAAACAACATGATTTAGATGCCAATTCCATTTTTCTTCCCACGAAAATTTACTGAAAATTGTTCCAAGGAGTTTAACTTCCCCCAAATGCTATCAGCTCTTAAAAGGTTGCTTTAAGAGCACACTACCTTAGAGTGAGTTTACTGAGGTTCTTGACCCCAGTCCCTGTCCATACCAAATTGTGAAGATGAATTATAAAATGAAACCTAGAAGAAGAACTTATTGATGGTTTCTAGATAATAGTTATAAAATATGATCCATAGATCAAATCAATGTTTAAAAATAAAGAAGTAGTTTCTACACTAACCAATCATTTTCAATAATATTTAAAATCAAAATTTGAAAGTTCATTCTAAAATTGATTACAAATAAAATATGTTTAGTTTTTACAGGATGTAAAATCTTTAGATTCTAATTATGGTGATTTCTTAAGTTATTGATTTTACATATGTATTCAAGCTATTCTTTGAGGTCAAGCATCTCTAAAATCTTTGAACTAAAGAATATTTGTAAAGAAAAGTTTTGAGAATCAATATGGTACAAATATAATAGAACTAATACAATCACTAAACATTAATATGTAGGTGAAAGAAAAAATCAACTTTGTATCCTTCGGACATTGATGAATTGCATGCACAATCTCTAGAATGCATGGCATAGGGCAAATTGTATTAAGTTTTGATGCACCTTGTAATTCTACCTTCGCACTTTCAATGTTGTGCAATGCTTTGAATATGTTATCCATGTGTTAAGAATTGAGCCACATTCCGCTCTATAACAAATTTTACTTGTCTTCTATGTACAAGTTGCCTACAACTATGGTAATTCTAGATCTATAGTGATTCTACATAGAACACCTTAGTGATCACAAAAATATACAAAATTAAAAAAGAAGACCAACCCTAGAATATTGAAGGATTATGTCTTTTAAGGATTACATGTCTTTTGCATTACGATGGATGAAAGGAAAAACTAATTTCACAAACATACAAGACCCTAAAAGAAGCCTAACTTCGATATACATTTAATTATATCTTTTACATTACAATAGATTAAGGTATGATTAATTTCTACATCTAAATCTTTTGCTTGACCTGTGTATCCAAACTACACTATTAGTAATGAAGTTTAGAATTTGCAACATTGATTATAAACTCTAATTCTAAATGGCAATAATGCTGGTGATATTATCAACACTAAATGTCAACTAAATTTCTAACAAAATAAACAAAATAAAGTAAGACCAAAACAATTCATTATGCACTAAATTAGTATTCTACACTGATACTAATTGTCAGCTAAATGAGAAATAAAGTAAGTTACAAGATAGGAGAAATAACACCGTAGGTACCATAACAATAAATTTCATAATTAGAGTACCGGTAGTTAGTTACCCCAAAGCCTACAAGCAAAAGGTAAGCATAAAAAAAAAAAACCATTTTAGAAGCTCTTGACTCTGGTTTATCAGAGCGAGGTTTCGATCCTCGGACCTGTGGGTTATGGGCCCACCACGCTTCCGCTGCGCCACTCTGATGCAGTGATGCAACAACGCTGGTCGAGTTTCACTATTTAAATACAAAGTGTTCACTCTCCACCAATCGCATCTCATCTCCACGTCACCCAAAACCTCCTCGGAGAACCAATGAGAACCCGCGTCCACATCATCGCCACCACACTGAACCCGCACTCACCCCCAATTCGACAGTTCCAAGTTGACCCCACTCAGGCAAGCCAAGTCGGTAAGTTCAGTGTGGCAAGTCACATATCCACCAACTCCACTCAAGAAAGTTCTGGAACCTCTTCTATAATATAGAGCGCCGCTTTATATTGCATTAGGGGCACCTGCGCTGCGTTAGTACAGAACTACAGATCGCGAGGAACAGCGAGCAAGGGAGACTGAAGAGAGAGGATCAAGCTATGGCGCGTCTCCTGCTCATGGATCGGCGTTACGCTTCGCTGCTGCTGCTCTGCTTGTTGCTCTCGTTCTCCTCCCTACAACTGAACTCCAATGGTGCGCGCCTGTGAACTCTCTCTCTCTTTCTGATTGTCTTTGTGTTTGGATCTAGGGTTTGGTGGTTTAGTGGTGTACGCTTGCGGCGCTTTCTTGGATCTGGGAATGTAGGTGCCATGCGGTAGTTGTACGTTCTTGTTTCGGCCAATGCAGGGCTGTGTTGGTTTTTGATTAAGAAAGACGGAGTTTAGGATGGTTTTTTGTTGATGGTGATCTGCTTTAGAGCGAGAGGACTGTTTCTCTTTGTATTCCTGTTTTGGTTTTGTAATTTCTTTCATTTTAAAATTTTTTTAATTGTGATTTGAGCTGTTGATTGTGTAATGGAGAGGTAGTGTAGCCGCGATTTATTTAATTTATTTGTTGTGGTTATGCTAATGAGGGTTGTGATGGGAGTGGTAAACTAAGATTGCGTGTGGATTTGTTTATTTCGATGTTTTCTTGGAGCTGTTCGACATTGAAGCTGTTTGGTTTCTTTCAATCGGTGGCGTAGGATTAGTCATGTAGGTGTTGAAGAGAATAGGATGGAGGTCTTGGGATTGTGGTTTAGGAAGAAAGATAGTTCCGTCTTGGTTGATTCTTGTCATTGTAGCCGGTCGTATGCTTTGTTGAGCGTCAGTTTGTACATCTCTTCTGTTGCTCTAGGTCCGTTGTAGAGACCTGTTTAGGCGCCTCAGTTCTTGAGTGGGGATCTGCACATCTAGTACTATACTTCGATTGAGGCGATCACGGTTAGAGTTTTAAGCGGGCGCATTGGCTTAAGATTTTAGATCATACCTAACTGATGTCTGTGTCTTTGAAGGCCGTTCTGGAAGAGCTCATGCTCAGGAAGAAACAAAGATGGACACTGGAGCTCCTCCCAAGTTGGAGGAGAATCTTGGAGCTGTGCCCGCCGGATCTACCACCGATTCTGATGTTGTGAAAAGGTGTTACATTGGGCTTTATGTGTCAAGTTGTCATCTGAGATCGGATTATCATCAATAGCTGCAGTTGAATCAGGAAGGGTGGATCAAACTAACTTTTCTGAAATTGAACGCTATTTTCTTGGGTTGCAGGGAAAGTGAATCTATGACCCCCAAGAACCTCAGAAATCATGCTGAGAAGTTTGAGTTCCAGGCTGAAGTTTCAAGGTTGATGGACATTATTATCCACTCTTTGTACAGCAATAAGGACATCTTCCTGCGAGAATTGATCTCTAACGCTTCAGATGTAAGCGCGTTCTTCATCATCTATCTACTTATATAGGCTTCGATTTATTGTGACCATTTTTTCAATTTGGTTTAATGTCTGCTATCCTTGTCCTAGATAGAATTTCCATATCGTTGACTATTGTTGCCGTATTGGACGAGTAATTTCTTCAACGCCTGGTGGCTCACTGTCTCAACTATTGATGACGCAGGCTTTGGACAAGATTCGATTCCTGGCTCTCACCGATAACACTGTCCTTGGTGAAGGAGATGACGCTAAACTGGATATCCATGTAAGTTCTGTATCACTGCGATTTACATTTCCTTCCTTCGGATTAGGTTGATATGGTGTAAAGCTTTGTTTGAAAGCAGCCTATTTACATGACTTATTCAAGAAGGATAACGTTGTTTGGGTTTTCTTCTCTACAGATCAAGCTTGATAAGGAGAAAAAGGTCTTGACAATCCGAGACAGTGGTGTTGGTATGACTAAGGAAGACCTTATCAAAAACCTTGGGACTATCGCCAAGTCAGGCACATCAGGTGTGTTGAAATTTTACTCTTCAAGCTGTTCTGCGAAGTTGACGAGCATACCATTGGGAGTTGTTCGTGTGGTGTGTACATAGTGTAGTTCAAGTTTTTCTATGAAGCAACAATCATTCTAGAAAATGACGGTCAGAATGAATCTTGTGTATCATATATAATAATGTTGCTACTCAAGTAAATAATGTTGGTCCCAACTCGATCTGTTGGATCATGGCTTTCTGTAAGACTTCATTGAAGATGGTTTTTAGTGTGGTTATTCTACGCTCTCATATGTATACATTGTCTTGCCTCTTGTGGCTGGTGCAGCTTTCTTGGAACAGATGCAGAAAGGCGGGGATCTCAATCTTATTGGCCAATTTGGAGTGGGTTTCTACTCTGTCTACTTGGTGGCCGATCACGTTGAAGTTATTAGCAAGCACAATGATGACAAGCAGTAAGTTCCAATTCTTAAGTCTCAGAATCCTCGTTACCACCTGAAAACTCAAGCTGATTTTCGAAGGCACTTCACTGCTTCTTTCCGATATTATCTATTCTCTATACCTAGGACCAGTGATAAATCTATGTATTTAGTATGTTTTCGATTTCAATCGTCTCCAGCTTTAGTTGTTAAATCGTGTCTTATGAGGGGGGTGGGTTATTCATGGTTACAGGTATATCTGGGAGTCCAAAGCTGATGGCAACTTTGCTGTTACTGAAGATACCGAGAATGCGCCTCTGGGACGTGGAACAGAGATTAGAATTTACTTGAAGTCAGATGCAGCGGAGTATGCCCAGGAAGACAAATTGAAGGTAAGAGATATTTACTGAGAAACTGCTCCTGAAAGCGGATCGTTTTGTTTTACCTCATTATTATGTCTTTGCCTTTTGCACTGGAAGGCAAATACTTGACTGAGTGACGATTTAGCTTTTAAAATTCCCAGTGTGATTCATGGTAGAATCTAACATTCATTATGGATCGGCTGCAGGAATTAGTGAAGAAGTACTCGGAGTTCATCAGCTTCCCCATCTATTTGTGGGCTAGCAAAGAGGTTGATGTCGAAGTGCCCGTTGAGGAGTCTGAGGACAAGGAAGAAAAGGAGGTTGAAGACAAGGAGGACGAGGATGAAGAGTCTTCTGGTATGCTTCTTATAGACCCAGTCTCTAGAATTGTACAAAACCAGTTGTGTCTGCGAAGATCCTGAATTATTTATTTTGGAGTCTCAGAAAACTGTACTTGTGCTTTTGTCTTCCGGCTCCATCAAGATTATGACATTAGTCCTGATTTTGCTAATGAATAATCAATCGCCAGTTTCATATCGATGCAAGATATCTTCTGTTTGTCTGTACTGGTTGTAGTGCCCTTGCTAACTTGATTCTCTTGAAAATAGTATGATGCAGATCACAGTTAACTGAATTAACCTGTTGACTTCCTCTAATTGGATCTGTGTGATCCTAGGTATAGAATGTACTAAGTAATATATGATTCTATCGGTATTTAAGGCTGCAATTTCTATCGGTTATAGACATATTTTGCCGAAATCGTGATGTAATTTAGTGTCATTTGGTACGTGGTAACAGAATCAAAGACAAAGACTGTCAAGGAAACAAAATGGGATTGGGAACTTCTTAATGACGCAAAGGCCGTTTGGCTTCGAAATTCAAAGGATGTTACCGAAGAGGAATACTCTAAGTTCTACCACTCCTTGTCGAAGGTAGGCTCTACACAGTTCCCCTCTTGTTCTAGAATTTAGTTTCAGACGAGGCATGTATTATAGCTTTGTACTTGAGTCTTTGGACCTGGAGTAAGAGAACTTTGGATTACTGATGAGAGAGTAGCGGAGAGATTGTACAAGATCCTTAGTGGTAAGATAGATGTATTACGTGGTACTAAAAAGCTGTCATTTTTCTGGTTCAGTTAAGACAGGGAAGTATTCTAATATTTTAGATTTCTGTTGTCGCCCCCAGGATTTCAGCACTGATAAACCAATGTCATGGAGCCATTTTAATGCTGAAGGAGATGTTGAGTTCAAAGCTGTCCTTTTCATTCCTCCTAAGGCTCCCCATGACTTGTTTGAAAACTACTATTCGCAAAAGGCTTTTCTGAAGTTATATGTCCGACGAGTGTTCATCTCAGAGGAGTTTGATGAACTTCTACCTAAGTACCTGAGCTTTCTTAAGGTTAGTGCTCTGAAAGAAGCGACTGAGTCTCATTGCTAATCTGAAGTCAAAGATTCTCGATCAAAGCCCTTCAAAATTCAATGCCCTGGTTTAAACCTGAAGTCTTCGCTCTTAGAGTTCTCACTAATGGTTTTATGTTTTCTCAGGGCATTGTGGACTCGGATACACTCCCCTTGAATGTATCTCGCGAAATGTTGCAACAGCACAGCAGCTTGAAGACCATCAAGAAGAAGCTTGTTCGCAAGGCTTTGGACATGATCCGACGAATTGTTGAAGAGGATGAAGATGAAAAGTTCGATGATAAGAAGACTGGTTAGTGATTTGAATTCTTTGACCTTTTCGGGATTCCAATGTGAACAGGCTACAGCATATGCTTGACTATGTTCATTGATGGTTTGATTGACACTTGTGAACTTCCAACTTTTGTAGATGACGATAACGAAGAGAAAACGGATGAAGTGTCTGAAAAGAAGGGTAAATATGCCAAGTTCTGGAAAGAGTTTGGAAAAGCCATCAAGTTGGGTATAATTGAGGACACCTCTAACCGAGTTCGCCTTGCCAAGCTTCTGCGCTTCCACAGGTATTACATCTATTTTAAGTGCGTCTCTGCTGAATGTGATTCGTTACTCTACTAAAAAATGTGCGTTCTTTCAATTTCGGTAGTATGCATTAGAGAAAGTATCTGCCATCGGTTTGGGTGGTGTAGGACAGCGACCCTTTGATTCTTTGATTCATTCTTTCATTCCTGCGTTCTGAAGCATCTGACATTCAGAATTGTATCCTCTTTATGGTTTGCAGTTCGAAGTCAGGCGATAAATTGACTTCACTGGATCAGTATATCTCACGAATGAAACCAGGACAGAAGCAAATCTACTTTCTCACTGGTTCAGACAGGAAACTGCTTGAGCAGTCTCCATTTGTGGAGAAATTGTTGAAGAAGGGCTACGAAGTAAGAATCGATACTAAATTGTAAATTTCCTGCTTATTTCATATTCAAATTGAAGATGAATGCCCTCGTTATCTATTGAGTTCCAGCTACAGGTCCTCGATGCTGCGGGTACTAACCATGAAGTGGATTATCAGGTCATCTATCTGACAGACGCCGTTGATGAGTACCTGACCCAAAACCTGACCGAGTATGAGGACAAGAAGTTCCAAAATGCTTCAAAGGATGATCTCAAGCTTGGAAGCAAAGATGAGAAAGCCAAGTTCAAGAAGATTAAGGAGTCGTACAAGGAGCTCACCAAGTGGTGGAAAGACTTGCTTAGTGGCGAAATGGTGGAGTCCGTGAAGGTAGGTCCTTGTTACTTATTGTTGCCGCTCTCCGCATTTGACTGCGTCTTTTCTTTGTCATTGTGAATCGGGATAAATTTGCTCTCTCGAGTTCTGCTTTTGGTTGCATTTGTTTAGCAGAAGCTTAGTTGGCCGACCTTTCTCAGATATTCCATTCCGGAATACTGGAATACAAGAGGCAGGAGGAGTTGGCCCACTATTTGGTTTTTTTCTTCTGTGCTGGAGAGTAACCTTAACCAAGAATCTCGGAACTTAATTTATTTTTGGTTTAGTCGCAGTAGTGGATAACAGAACCGTTAGCAGGTTTCTTACATTGTTGTATTGCATTTTTGATGCAGGTTAGCAACCGGTTGGCAGATACTCCTGCTGTTGTTGTTACCTCAAAGTACGGTTGGTCAGCCAACATGGAAAGGATCATGCAGGCTCAAACCCTGGCTGATCCCAGCAAGCAATCTTACATGCGTGGTAAAAGGATTCTGGAAATCAACCCCAAACACCCAATCATCAAAGATTTGAAGGAGAAAGTAGCTTTGAGTTCTAAGGTAAGTGGCCACTAGCGTACCTTGTACCTTGTTAACTCATGAAACGTGGACCCAGTTGTGCACAATGCTCACGATGCGTTGTTCTTGCAAGTGATCATTTTTATTATTAGTTTTTATGTCTACTTTTGCGCGGTTAACACCTTTTTGTCCATTACAATGCTGTGCAGGACGATTCAGCGAAACAGGCCGCAAAACTTGTGTTTGAAACTGCTTTACTCGAGAGTGGGTTTGTCTTGGAAGATCCCAAGGACTTTGCCACACGCATTTATTCTGTCATCAAGTCGAACTTGAATGTCAGCCCTGATGCTGTTGTCGAAGAAGACGATGAAGTGGAAGAGGAAACTGAGAAGGACAGATCTGACAACGCTGCTGAGGATGTTCCTGACAACTATGAAAACCTGAAAGAATTTAGCAACCTGAACATAGATCAGGTGAGATACAGCCCCTAGTTTGCAGCATCAGTGGTTGTCACTTCGATTTCTGCTATGCAGTCTTTGGAATCTTGTATGGTATATCAGGGTGTGTACTTCATTTCTGTTTTTATCTCTTCTAATTTATGGGCGTTCCTGATACATGGCAGGACAATATGATGTCTTCCGAGGAGGCAACCGACGCTGCTGTTGATGACAATGCAGCTGATGAGGAGGCTTACTCAGAGAAGGATGAGCTGTAGAGATAGAGTAGCAGGAAGAACGATTGCACAGTTACCTGTTGATAGTGATCACCCAAGGAGGCAATTTTTTCGAATCATAATCTTTTTCAGCACGTCTCAGTAAACTTACTGGGTAGCTTACTGAGTGAATACTCTTTTTAAAATCTTACTTGGGAATATCTCACTTTTTCTTCTGGACAATGTATCGTCGTTTCATCAAGTTGATGCTGGTCGCCTCTGCATAGAGTTTCTAAGACATTATGGTACACATGTGACTTTCCTGTCCATTTCTTTGGATGATTGGGAGCACGGTGTAGCGAGATCACGCTTCAGCAGTAGAAGAGGAAGACTTTCGGTGCAGGCTGAAGTTCCAGTCGTGTGAACAGTTGGGCAACAAATTTAACTGATTCCAGACCTACACTCAGATGCTTCCACGACGTGACCGGACTCCAGTTAATAAGTTACCAGATACGGCAGACCAGAACCCCCAGTTTTTGCATATTCTATTCTCCTGTAAAACATACTCTTCGGTTCTAGAGCACCGATTCTACAGTGCGAACTTGCCTTTTTAGTTGCTTCACTAGTTCAGTTCGACCCATACCGGAAAATAGCAAGTAGATTTTGGGAAAAGGGAGGGATCTAAGGTACCAGATGTTTTACGGGAAGGTACAGAACACGCTGCGAGGTCCCGCCATTCTAAACATGGATTGTAATTTGTTTTTTCTTTCAAAAATTAAATCATCAAAACACGTTCCAGTCTTCATTTCATTTAAGATAAAACAGTTCATTGCGGTCAGAAGACCCCGGAGTGATCAGTGGACACCTAGGGAACGACCCTATTATAGGTTTTTCCAATAAATTAAATATGGGCCACTATCAATAATGGAGTGCTTAGTGACCCCATTAGGATCGTCCACTTTTTTAGTGTAAATTCATTATGGGAATCGACTTTTTCATGCTTTCCATAATAGGAAATATTGTGATTACTTTAGGTGAGTAAGATGAGCATCATGAATACAATTTTCGGTTGGTTCTAGGGTAGTCTAAAGACTCTTTTGGGCCATGATGGATAGAACACTACAAGAATTTGTAGGGCAAATTCATACTTTTTTGAGAAAATCTAATTTCAATTGCTCTTGTTGTTTCACATTTGTCATTTCGTAAGCAAAATATTTGAAAAATTCAACAATGGCATGAGGGTAAACTCCTAATTTTGATTGCAATGGGTTGTTTTACCTTAGTGTAGTCCATACTAAATAGATACCATTACAATATTTGAGACATTTTTGTATAGTGTTGCTCCCATTAATCCACAGTATTCAATGATGGAGTTTTTCTTTTTCACTTTGAATATTGTTACATTCACATATGTAGTAACATCCTTTAAAATACACCACTTTATCACCACAAACTTTGGGTGAAATATAATCTATAGTAATTGATGATAAAAGCTCTATTTAGTGTGACCCCATACTTGTCACCCAAAAGTGTCTAGTAGACACTTCATTATGGAAGGTAGAATGGGCTATTTTCAATCTTTTTCATATTCATCTATCCCACCTGTCACCCAACTAGCCACTCGCCACTTCATTATGGAAGGTAGTTGGCGTATATTGTTCCCAATCTTCTTCATGTTCCAATATCCTACTTGTCATCCAACTTGACACTCGCCACTTCATTATGGAAGGTAGTTGGCATATACTGTTCCCGATCTTCTTCATGTTCCAATATCCTACCTGTCACCGAACTTTCCACTTGCCACTTTATTATGGAAGATAGCTAGCATGGACTATTCTCAAGTTCCTTTACGTTGCTTTATCCCACCCATCACCCCCAGTTGACCACTGGACACTTCATTATGGA
This sequence comes from Antitrichia curtipendula, assembly GCA_951230915.1. Lineage (NCBI taxonomy): Eukaryota > Viridiplantae > Streptophyta > Bryopsida > Hypnales > Leucodontaceae > Antitrichia > Antitrichia curtipendula. The sequence goes on from OX579633.1 coordinate 36,037,021, forward strand.
AGGTAGCGTGGGCTATGCCCAATCTCCTACATGTTTCCTTGTCCTATATGCCGTTGGCCTACCTGTTGGCCTACCTGTCTGTCGGCCTACTTGTCATTTCCCTATATGTCGGGCTACCTGTCGTTGGCCTACCCGTC